>CANSZD010002230.1:0-245000 GCA_947648045.1 Beta corolliflora | reverse complement strand
TTTTTATCTATGATGCTGATATAAAGTTTGTGTTTGTCTTAGGAACTAAATAGTTTTAAGTGGCAACATAATTTGCCACCTTATTCAAATTGTATGTTAGAGATTTTTTTATAGGATCACAGTTGGTTTTTCTAGTAACAACAGTGTAACCTAAATTTGAGATTGAATTCTACTAAGTTTTTAATTTAACTACTATCAATATATGTTTATCCAATTATAAAGGCGATCATCACTTGGGGTTGTCTACAAAATTTAAAGTTCAATTAATTTTATATTATTTGTTTTTCAATCTTTAAAAAATTCAAACAAAAAGTTAACCAAGTAAAAAATTGCAAATAAAATTTTAGAAATATAAATGAAAAATTGCAAACAGGAACTTCTTCTTTTGTTATTTTTATTACATTTGGAACTACTTCTTCATTCAACTCTAGATGTACTTGTTCTTCGGGCAAACTTTGATTATGATCAATCAATGGTAAATTCTGGTTGTCATTCGATGTTATCCATTGCACTGTTATTAACTAAAACTCTATCCAGTTACTATTTAAAATAATTGTGATACTGACATAAATGGCAAATGTCATTGGTTTAATCTCCATTAGTTACTATATAAACAATTTTGATACTAATATTAATGAATCAACTCTACTGGTCATAAGCTATAAACCCTAAAAAGTTCCACCGTCATTTTGTCCATCTTCTTCATCATATATCGAAATACCACAACCATTCATCATCAACACAACTATTGAACTGCCATAATAATTGGTCATTCACTATTCTTCATCTCCATCATTATCTAATACATACTTTAAAAAGTTCATGAATTTTACTCAATTTCTACAAAAAAAAACTTGGGTTTTTCTACATAGTGCCCCTATGTTTTACGAAATTCTATATTATACCCGGCCTTTTTGAAATTTCTACGTCGTACCCCTAGGCTTTCTAAATGTTATACAAAATACCCTTATACAAGATATCAAACTATAGATTTTGGGACTTTCTTATCCTGTGGGCATAGAGTAGGATTTTTTAGCCTTGTTAGTTGAATGAGGTTTAGGATATGATCTGATAAATTGAAGGCTAAATGAGGTTTGGGGTAGCATATTATATTAGTAAGGGTATTTTGTGTGACGTTTAGAAAGTTCAGGGGTACAATATGGAAAGTTCAAAAAGGCTGGGTACAATGTAGAATTTCGTAAAACACGGGGGCACTAGGTAGAAAAACCTAAAAAACTTTATCAAATCATCATAGAATATACAAGGTTACATATTTTTGCTTCTCAAATGAATGAAGTTTTCGACCACCATTACTCTCGCCGGAGAAGGAGGCCGATTGATTTTATTGTTGACCAATCTTGAGCTTCTTAAGATAAGTTCAATTGTGGTCGCCTAAACTTTTTTTTTGGCTGGAAAATTGCTCGGTGTTAATGGCTTCACTTTGTTTTCTTGAGAGTTCACTTTGGCTGGAAAAGTTACTCTAAAATTCAGTTAATTTTTATAGAAAAGTTACCATCACTAAAAATTTCAAGTTTCTAATGAAATTCCAGCACCAAGTTTACAGCCAAAGATGGGGTTTTGGCTCCAACCTCTTTTCCCCATAAAAGGGTCCATTTTCCCTCCATTTTTCTTTTTTTGTATTGGTGATATGGCTTCTTTCTAGTGGTGGTATGTGTATCATCTCTCACATGAATTTTCAACTTTTTCGTAGTTAAGACTTGTTTTCTATGATGATATGGAGACTCACATACTTCCTCCCTAAAAAAATAGATGTTACACTTTGACTTTTACGCTTGTCGATACAGTACTTTGACCATTAATAACTTTAATTATGTATATTAGTAAAAATTATAAGAAGTTAATATTACGAAAGTATACATTGAGACGAATCTAACAACACATCATATAGTAATGGTTGATTTTATCTAAAACTAAAATATGCATGGTCAAATGTAGTAGGTGAATAGTGCAATTTTCAAAGTGTAACATCTATTTGTTATGGAGGAAGTATATCATTTATGAGTAATAAATTAAGTCATCAATGACTTGGAAACATGTCACGTATCTAGTGCAAATCAAAAGCTCTTGGGTTGTATTTGGTGGCATGTTTGGTTCTCGCAATAAAGTTTTTTTTCCAAAACAAAGGTATTTCTTGCTTTAGAATGGTTGTTCTTATAAAAAAGTTTGTCCAAGAATGGTTTTTTGTTCAAGAAGCGGATAATGTTTTTAATCACTCTCCCGCTAAGTCTAATTCTTCTAAAAAGTTATCTTCTATTCCTCGAGAAGTTTGGTGGGTTAAACCCCCAAATTAGTCTTTTAAATTAAATTTTGATGGTTCCAAACTGCAGGATGGTAGTGCTTCTTGTGGTTTTATTATTCGTAATTGGACTAGTGGTATTGTTATTATGGGTGCTTCTTGTGGTATTGTTATTAAATTTTGTTGCTGAAGCATGGGGTACGAGAGAAGGTGTTAAAGTTGCTATGACTTCTTGTATCAAGAATCTGGTTGTAGAAGGGGATAATTTGGCAGTTATTAACTCTCAACGAAAGAGTTGGAAAATTCCTTGGGAAAGTGATGCCTTAATTCGTGAGGCTCCATCTGACGTGCTGCATTGGAAATGTTTCTTTTTGTCATTGTTTCAGGGAGGCTAATCAGGCGGCGGACTTCCTGACTCACAAAGGTCATATGTGTTATTCTCTTCATCATTGGTTTGAACTTCTTCACCTTAATTTTCTCTCTATCATTCGAAAGGATGTTTTAAGTTGGTCCTATTCAAGGGAGTAGCCTAGGTTTCTCTCTTGTTTCAAAAAAAAAAAAAACCTCTCGGGTCATTCCATCAAAAGCTTTTGGGTGATGCATGATGTCATTCACATCAGTTTCAGATCAGGTTTATAATCAAATAGTAGTAATTATAATAATAGGCTAATGATATACGTAGCCCTTAAAGTTGCATATAAGAAGCCAAAAAAGAAAATATTAAACAATAAATAAGCAATAATTACCTTGATTAACATGTGATTATGTCATAAATTCCAAAATTATGTTATAATAATAAACCTATAATCATTGTCGTTAATCATAGATCAATTCTCCTCGAGTGAAAATTCAGTTATATTATATTCTGTACAATTGAGTTTAGATTGGGACAATCGTGAACGAATCAGTTTTGCAAGATGCACGCATATGTTGTGGCAAGTTAGGAAAAGTATCAAGATTGAGGTTACAGAAAATGGAAGCTCAGTACTTTTTTTTTTTACTATTGTCAACTCTGTAACAAAGAGCAAGTTGGAAAAAGATAAACAGAATAGACAACTTCCATGAAATTAGTTCTGGATAAACAAAACAGACAACTTCCATGAGATTAGTTCTGCAAACTCAGATAATAATAAGCAGAGCACAAAGTTTTTTTAACCAAAGCTAATCAAGACAGAAGAAAACCGCGAAAATCACTTGTATTTAATGAGCTAAGATACCACACTGTACAGAAACAACAAATCTACCAATCGGTTAGATAAATTATATAGGAAAAAAGCTGTTTGATCATAATATAAGGATCGAAACCAAGGAACAGAAATTCACTAGGAATGATATTTGAATAAGATAAAGAGCCAACTCTATGTTCATACGGCACTCTCCGCTTAACTATTTCAGTCATTAATCTCAATGCTGCCGATTTTCATTTGTCATAGGGCAACTGTAAAGATTACAAGAAGCAGATTCAGGAGGGCTAACATCCAAACCTGTGTGGCAGCAAATTGAGGACACCCACTTAGATTTTCGCTACCTGGTATAATCCCTGCAGTTGAAGGGGTCGTAGAATTTGCAGCAGAGAAAGTGCTGTAGAGCAACAGTGAAGAATATTAAACGGAGTAATATAGTAGCGATAGCACATAACCCAAAGAATGGACACATTATCATATTGCAAGATGAGAAAACCACTTGAATACTAAGACTATCTTTGAATACTAAGACTAAGGAAAACACATTTAAAATTTAGTTTCCTTTAGATTGTATCCTTGCAAGAAAAGTTAGAGAGAAAAGTAAAAAAGAATATGGAAGGGAGAGGATGGATGGGAGAAGAGAAAGGTGAAATATGATGGAATGTGGCATTCATTCCTTTGGAAAGTGTTTTCATTCCTTGCGAGAACTATTTCATCCCTTGAAAAACAAATTTCTACCTTTCACAAACCAAACAACAAAAGATTGAAAAACTACTTTTCGAGGAAAAGGTTTTCCTTCTAACCAAACACTCTTCAAATACTCACAAATCATACATGTTACCCTCTGAACCATTTTAATCTGTAAAATGTTCATTTTCTGGATACCCCGTTCCAATCTATAGAATCTCTTATTTGTAATTTTCTCCTTCCTTACCTTCTCTCTAATGTTGTGCCCCACACCCGCCCATTTGGCCATCCAAATTTTGCTCTCTACTCTCTCACTTCTCTTACTCTGTTAAGTCATCTGCTTTTATTCTATACATGCATGAACCTCGGAGTTCAATGAGGAACAAGCAAAATAGCAGGGTCACACGGAAGCAACCCTAGAGAAAGTCCATCAAAGATGACGAATAACTTCCACTTCTCAGATTCCTTTTACTTAGGTGATCACAATTTTGCCTATACTAAAAAATTCAGCTCTAGAAGGCGTATAATAGTATAATAGTATTCTCCAAAGTAATGAAGATAGAAGAGTCTTCGACTTACTTGGTTGCTTGACAAAATTACTAACATGAATTGCTGTCAGTCTTATTCAGCAATGAAATCAGATTAGCCACTCTTTTGATGGAGAACAATAACATTCTCTCTATCCTACCAAATCCATATTCAGAGAGAACTATCGATAAAAAGTTAAATCGCATTAGTGCCAACTGCTAAGTGGCCTAAGGCCTGCCGAAGCCCATAACTCGTTGTAGTGACACTACTTGTGTACAACCTCGGCAACAAACATCATCACTCGATGGGATTTTGATATCCTACCCTTCCATAAATGCAAAAAGAAACCGATACGCCACTCCACTGTAAGCTCTCCCATGACAGGGTAAAGATGGTAATCACAATAAACCTATGACATATGTCACTTTAGTGAGGGCGAGAAAACCTTAAAAAGCTAATTGCAAACTTCATTGATTACCAATAGCAAAATGTACCCTCTCCTTCTAGAATGAGATTGAGGATCCTCATTACAAGCACAAAATATGTCACTAATGATTTTCCTCTTTCTAGCTTCAAAGCAAAATAGCTCCTTTATTCAGCGAGGACCACTCTCGGAGATATTTGGTTAACTAAATTTCTTTTAAGTGAGTAAAGATTAACCTCCTCCAAACGAGGCACTACACTCATCACCCGGCTTCAGAATTTATCTCTTACCACATTCTACAATAAGATGATATTTGATCCACATCTCAGTATTATAGTGTAATAGGGAGAGAAATGTCATTGACATTTTACAAGGAATAATCATTTTACTAGGAATATCCACCTAGAATCCTGGTACTAATCAAGTAATCATTAGCTAGTAATGAGCTAGACTGTCCTTTGTAGTTATTATTTTGTCTCATTTGATCAAGAAGTTTGTCGGTTATCTCTAGTGACATTCAGTACCAAACTACTGGGTGTGCATAACTTGTTTGCAAAGTCAACTAACTGATTTTGCACCAACAAGTTTTTTGGTGACCACAGTGGGAAAAGAAGATTCATAAACACATTGTGAACTTTCTTCTTCATACTTTCGAAAAACCAACTGTAAAATAAAAACGGTTGCTTTTAAGAAAATACCGGATACACGTTCTAAAAAGAATAAGGAAGTTGCTCACGAGGGAACAAGTTTCCAAAACATGGAAATAAGTTATTCAACTCCTCCGGAAAATAAGGCGCAGGGTAACAATGGTGAATCAGTTCACCATACTGATGAAGAGTCAAATGGAGAGACCCCACAAAGGGAAAGCTCATCTCCAAGTAATACTGGTCGTGGACTTGTACAACAAATGTATGGAAAGTTTACAGAAATAGTAAAGAATTTACTGTTAGAAGCCAGAGAGAGTCAGAGACAACAATTTGACTCCAACTATAGGACTCTAGCCCACGAATCTGCCAGGGTCTTCACAGATATCCTCCCAAGGATAAGTGAGGACAATAGAGAGATCAACTCTAGGCAGATCGACAGAATACTTGTAGATATCAATGATATTATGAGTGCAACTTTCACGGCAATGTCGACATCTCTTGCCACTGAAGTAGTTACTCATCTAGAACCACTAGTCGAAAAACACTATTAGTTAAATGAGAAACTAGTTAAGGCCTTAGAAGAGGTCCCATTGAATAGAGCAAGATGAAATCCTGGTATAGAGCCAGATGTTCCTCCACTAGGTTACCCTCCGAGGGTACATTTCTCCCACCCTGAAAATAGAGATATTTATTTCAGGCGATTCACAAACTCCCTCTCATGCACACCAAACAAGGGTCATACCCTTGAGTCATGGAGAGGGTAATCATGGGAACGTTAGGAGAAGTGGTGAAATGGCAGCGGGCGTGGAGCCAGGCGGCACCAGGCGCCAGGGACATCACCAACCTTCGTTTTCCATGGGTGGTGGACAAATTGGTGACAACACACATCAATCTGGACCATCACAGGGAGGACACAGGCAAGATGCTTTTGTTACAAATAACAATAGTACACCGTATGCGTATGCACCTTTCAACCAGCCAAATGTGGCTGAAAGTCCTTCTTTACCCTAGGGTTACACGCCTCAGAACCAACCAACTATGGCTGGTACGTCGCATTATGGGAATATCCCGGGGTATAATTAACCCCAAGCTCCATTTGCCCAAGCAACTGCGCTCGTCAACAGAGGATGCCCACAAATGGACAAACATTCCCACCGCAAATGGCGCAAGGTGCAACCAATCCTGCTTTTATGCAACACCAGGAGATCCCTATGGGAGGTTACCAAAATCAATCTTTCAATCCTAACCCTAATCATGTATATGATCACACGGGAAACATGGGAAACGGGAACATGGGATATCCAGGAATATAAATGCATCAGGATCAATTGGCAGCACAAGTTGAGGTGCTAGTCCAAAGACTAGTAGGGGATTCTTCTAGGAAAAATCAGAGGCAAATTGGTCAAAAACCTTATCCTGAATGGATTGATAAAGCCAATCCATTTCCTAAAATGTTTAAGATACCTGACTTTACCTTATTCTCAGGCAATGATAGAGTTTCTGCCGAAGAACATTTAGTTAGGTTCAATTGTCAAGGCAGGGAGGCAGCTGACAATGATTTCTTAAAACTTAGAATGTTCTCCATGTCTCTTACTGAGACTGCTTTTTGGTGGTATACTAATTTACCGCCAAAATCCATTCACTCATGGCAAGACATGCAGGTGCGATTTACAAATCATTTTGCATGCACTGAACCCGGGGTGACTTTAAGTGATCTGGCTATAATCCAACAAAAGTTAGGAGAATCTATAGAAGACTACCTATCTAGATTCAAAATGGCCAAGATCAGGTGTCATGTATTCATCCCTGAAAGAGAATTTGTACAAATGGCTCAAGAGGGAATGTTAATTCAGTTTCGAAAAAGGTTCGATGGTCATGCTTTTGGCGATTTTGTTGAATTAGCAGAATTGGCTGTGAGATATGAAAGGAACCTACAGGCTGAAAGCGCAGTAAGACACTATAACTTCTTTGCTCAGAATGACGAGCCCTTCCACTTTGAAACTGCACAGGAAGTGGACGTGGCAGAAATCATTCAAGGAGCACCTTATAAGTGTGCTCCTCTAGAGAAGAAAGAATTTCTGGCGCCAAAAGATATGAAGTCTGAACAAAAGAGGAAATATACTTTTGATGCCAAGAAATCTAATGCTATTTTCGACTGGTTATTATCTAACAAAAAGATAAAACTGATAGGAAGGCATAAAATAAGAACTATTGAGGAAGTTAAGGGTAAAAAATATTGTAAATGGCATGATGCAGTAACTCATGACACTTCTGAATGCATTGTTTTTAAAAATAAAATCCAGGATGAAATTGATAAGAAAAATATCATGTTTCCTGATGAAGAAGATGTTAATATAGTTGGGATGGACGAACCATTTGAACTATTCCGTGGAATGGTAGACACTAATCATGTTTTTACTGTTACTTTGCAGACATCTCAAGCTACCAAAATAGGTAACCAACTTTTCAACAGATTGCTTGACGAAGGAAATCTTGGTTATGCCAAAGATAGCCAATGAAGAGGGATTGAAGGATATGTGCAGATGGCATATGAATGGATCGCATACCACATATCAATGCCAAGTTTTCAGAGGGTTCCTAACTAGGCAGTTAAGCCTCAAAAGACTGATTGTCTCAGAAGTGGAACATCATGCCATGGGGTTAGAAGCCTACAAGGCCAATTTAGCCAAAGCTAAGATGCCTGTTAATGCCAACCTAGCTCCAATGATGCTTGAGGAAAGAGCTAAAACCTACAAAGAGGCTGCTCAGAAATTCCCATTGCAGACTAGGGCAATAGAAAGATTGAAGGCCCTAAGAAACGGTATCTGCTCACCATGTGCAGATAGGCTAACCTTCGAAATGGTTAGAACTCAAATCATCCCAAATGATCCTACCTATGTGCCTGCATACCAGCGTTCATTCCAGAAAAGGTCCAGAAGTCAAGGACCTAGGAAACAGGACAGCCCCAGTTCAGGCCCTCTCTTAAAAGGGAAGGAAAGGGAGTCAAGTCAAACTCCTGTGCCTAAAATTCTTAAAAGAAGGGTGAATTCCCATGGGGACCAAGTGAAGCCAAAGATCAAGTCGGCAGCTAAGCCATGGCCATTATCGGACGTCCAAAACTTTCCTAAAAGTAGGACAATAAAGATGAAGGAGTTGAGTATGAAAGCTGCTGCAGCAAGGGCGCAAATCAACACTCAAAATGTGCAAGAATCCCTTATAGCAAACATCAGAATTGACGAGAAGGCGTTACAAGCTGGAATCACTAAGTTGTTACCTTTGTAAAAGGAACAACATGATTCACCACCTATGAAGAGTGGTAACCAGCAGCCTCAGGCAAGTGACTCTCTTATGAAAGAGAAT
Source organism: Beta corolliflora (assembly GCA_947648045.1). Classification (NCBI taxonomy): domain Eukaryota; kingdom Viridiplantae; phylum Streptophyta; class Magnoliopsida; order Caryophyllales; family Amaranthaceae; genus Beta; species Beta corolliflora. The sequence continues at coordinate 235,913 of CANSZD010002230.1, read as the reverse complement.
TTGGGAAATGGCTTTATTGAGGACTATGATTCAGAGTTTGGATCTGAGGATTTGGACTTATTGGTTTCTGATAGTGACTTAATTCTGGATGGAGATCCACTAATGAGCGAACCTCAAACAGAAATGGGAGAGGAGCAAGACGCGCAATGCAATGTGGTCATGCTACCAACAGAGTTCAAGAAATCAGAAGACCAACCAGAATTCCAGACCAATACTACATCATGGGCAGATGAAGTTGATAAGGAAGAAAGGGCAGGTAATTTTAAAATTACTTCTTCTAGAAACTTGTCATCTTATTTGAATGCACCTCATAAGAAAGTGCCTAACAAACATCTCTAAAAGCTAACCTAGAGAAGTTAATCATAGATAAAATCTTTAGGTCAGTTGATGTCAATAATAAGCACACTAAAGCCTTATTCCTAAATGTTGACTTTAAGGGAGTCTGATTAGGCAAAATATTGGTAAACACGGGAGCTACTGTTAATATTATGCCACTCTCCGTATTTAGAAAACTAGGGAAAAACGAGAAAAGATTTGCATAACATACAAATCAACATAACTGGTTTTTCTGGTTTATCTGAAAAAGTGGAAGGAATGGCTATCTTAAAGATAAGAGTAGGAACTAAAACTACTTATACCAATTTCTTCATAGTCGAAAATGGTACTCACTATAATGTCATACTAGGAAGAGATTGGTTACATCATAATTATGCTATTCCATCATTACTCTATCAAAAATTAATTTTGTGGAATGGTGATACTTATGAGATGGTTCAAGCAGATGAGGAAGTTTGTCTAATTACATCTCCTGATTCTGTCTTTGTTAGGGACTCTCTAAAGTCAGTTCCTACCATTAAAATTGAGGTTGCTCTACAACTTGAGTCACAAACTCACCAAGAAGTAGAAAACTCAGGTGCAATTCTCATTGAAGAAGTTAATGACGCCCCAGAAGTTGAAGACATTCAATCAAAATGTGAATATATTCAACAGGCGCCAGACTATGATCAACCCTTAGCTCTCATTAGTTTGTAGAGTTTAGGATGTATTTTCCTTATAAAAGTTTATTATGTTTATAAACCAGGAAGAATGCTGTAAAGGGTTTACCCCTATTGTTGATCAAGTAATGAAAGATTTAGTTTTTAGAAAATACTAAGAGGATTTTCTTATAAATTCTAATGCATGTTGCTCTACTTTACACGAAACTGAATCCTTATAAGAGGAGGATGAGAAAGTATGGGCTAAAAGTGAGGATATTAAACAAGAGGTTCATGATCCACTAGAAGAAATAAATTTAGGGGATAATGAAAATCCACGAGTTACTTACATAAGTAAGCTCCTCACTAACCAAGAAAAGCAGGAAATCATAAAAATTCTAAAAGAATTTAAGGACTGTTTTGCTTGGGAACATCACGAAATGCCTGGAATTGATAGGAGAATAATAGAGCATAAACTACCTATCAAAGAAGGATTCAAGCCTGTGGCCCAAAGTTCTAGAAGACTGGCGCCTGAACTAACACAGACTATACAAGAGGAAATAAACAAACTCCTCAAGGCAGAGTTCATAAGGCCTTGCCAATATGCTGACTGGATCTCCAATATAGTTCCAGTAGTTAAGAAAAATGGCAAGATACGAGTCTGCATTGATTTGAGGGATTTAAACAAAGCTACCCCCAAAGATCAATACCCTATGCCAGTGGCTGATCTCCTAATAGATGCAGCATCAAGATATGAATACATATCTTCCACGGATGGGTATGCAGGGTATCACCAATTAAGGATTGCACATGAAGATTGTAATAAAACGGTCTTCAGATGTCCAAAATCGTTAGGCTTGTTTGAATATGTAGCCATGCCATTTGGATTGAAAAATGCTGGAGCCACATACCAACGAGCAATGGATGCTATCTTTAAGAATATGATTGGTAAAATCATGGAGGTTTATGTGGATGACATCCTGATAAAATCAAATGATTTCTTAAAACATAAAGAACATTTGATTAAGTCATTCACTAGAATGAGAGAGTATCACCTAAAAATGAATCCACTCAAATGTGCATTCGGAGTTAAAACTAGTAACTTTTTGGGATTCCTCATTCATAAAAATGGAATGGAAATTAACCAAAACAAGGTAAAAGCAGTGTTGGCCGCCAAGCCACCCTCTAATAAGAAGGAACTGCAAAGATTCCTTGGGCAGGTTAATTATGTTAGAAGATTCATGGCCAACTTAGTAGGAAAAACTAAAAAGTTTTCACCTTTGTTAAGATTAAAACACGAATCAGAATTTAAATGGAACGAGGAGCATCAAATGGCTTTTGATCAAATCAAACAAGATTTGACAAGCCCTCCCGTATTAATACCTCCAAGGCAGAATGGAAAGCTATTAAGGTTATACCTATCTGCTTGTGAAGATTCCATTGGTAGTCTCCTTACTCAAGAAAATGAGAAGCGACATAAGCAGGCTATATTCTATTTAAGTAGGATCCTGCATGACACTGAGAAAAGGTATACTATGGCGGAAAATGGTGTTGTACTTGTATGATGCATCCATCAATCTCATACATTATTTCATGGCCTTTACAGTGGAAGTAATATCTCCAACAGATGTCATAAAGTATATGATATCTCAGCCTTTTCTAAAAGGAAGGCTAAGTAAATGGAGTTTACATTTACTACAGTTCGACCTAATATATGTGCCACAAAAGGCAGTAAAAGGTCAAGCTTTAGCTGACTTCTTGGCAACCCATCCATGTTGTGACTCAGGAATCATTGATGAAGATATCCTTCCATGGGTTTTGTTCTTTAATGGATCCAATACCAGAGAAACGGCAGGAGCTAGAATATATATTTTATCTCCTGATGGGATTCCAACTAAACTAGCAGTAGCACCAACAATAGAGCTGAATATGAGGCTTTATTAATTGGATTAGACATGTTGCTAGAATTAGGAGCTAAGAAAGCAAAGATATATGGAGATTCTCAATTAGTCATTTATCAAATAAATGAGGAATTCAAAAGTATATCACTAGTATCTCAGGAATATGGTAAGAAAGTACAAAAGTTGTCTAAACCATTTAAGGAAATCACCTTCATACACATTCCTAGAGAAGAAAACAAGGTAGCAGACCAGCTATCCCAAATAGCTTCTGCTAGAGAGGAGATACCTTCACAAAATGAAGATATCATTCTCCAAGAGAAAGTCCTAGTACCTCTCATCGAACTCGATCAAAAAAGATCAGAGGATATATTGGAAATCTATAGAATTTCAATATTAAGGGAGAAAATGGACCGGAGAAACGAAATTATACATTATCTCCAAGACCCAACTGGGACAAAAGTGCCAAATAGAGTCAAAATGGCAGCAACTAAGTTTTGCATGCAATTCGGTGAATTACATAGAAAGGATCCTGAAGGATTACTTTTGAAATGTGTGGATGCTAGAGAGGCTCTGACCCTCATGGCAGAAATTCACCAAGTGTTATGTGGTGCTCATCAAAACGGCCTAAAAATGAGATGGTTGTTGCACGAACATGGCTTCTATTGGCCTACAATGAGAAAGGATTGTATAGACTATGCTAAAGGTTGCAAAAAATGTCAAAAGTTTGGGCCTATCAGCAGGGCACCAGCTTCATAACTTAAGTACATTATTAAACCTTGGCCTTTAAAAGGATGGGCAGTGGATGTCATAGGAGAAATTAATCCTGCATCCTCTAAAAAGCATTCATACATCCTAGTGGTAACTGATTACTTCACCAAATGGGTGGAGGCTCAGGCTTTCAATAGGCTCAATACTCATGTTGTCATAAATTTCTTGGAAGAAAAAATCTTTACAAGGTTTGGAATTCCAGAAACTATAACCTTTGATCAGGCCACAGTTTTTAGAAATCCTGATCTACTGGAATATCTTAACCAGTTTGGAGTTACTAAATTGCATTCAACGCCTTACTATGCTCAAGCAAATGATCAAGCTGAAGCTACCAATAAGATCATAGTAAAGGGGATCTCAAAACTCATAGATAATAACCCAAGAAAATGGGATGAGTTGTTGCTATACGCCCTATGGGCCTACAGGACCTCTAAAAGGGAAGCAACAGGGGTTACGCCTTTTAATTTAGTTTATGGGCATACTCCAGTGATCCCAACTGAAGTGAATGTAAGATCAAGGGTAGCCCAACAAATGGGATTATCAGGAGATGACTATTCACAGGCAATGAATATGATCTCATGACCTATGATGTAAGTCCTTGTTGGTTATCTCCAAATAATCCTACAAGTTCGTATCTTGAAGAAAATTTCTTAATAGATTTCACAATGGCTAGAAAGAAAGGGGAAGGAATGCACGAAAAGTTATTCTTCTCAACCAAATTCAATCATCCTAAAAGAAAGTTCATCGATCATCTTAGAACAATGGAAGAAGTCACATTCAGAATACTACTGGATGACATTGGCTATAACCATTGAAAGTCCTTCGCTGCTCATAATTTGTGGGTGCTGAGTACATCACTCCACAAATCAGGGGGGCAATTTGTTACTACCATTTTTAGATGTCCAATAACATTTATTATGGTACATTGTATTAGACCTCAAAAGGTTTAATTTAGTCTTAACATGAAAGCCCAACAAGAGCATGAAGCCTAGTGGACAAAGTCAACACAAGTCAAAGTCAATAGGAGGAGATTGCCAAGACCATCAGGAGATGAAAGTCAAGAATAATAAGCGTACAAGTAGTTAAAGAGCAATCATTAGACGAATCCACATAAGGAAGAACGTGCAAGACTACAGTTATTCAGCACCAGAAGACGGTTGAAGGTTTGAATCAAAGATGATTCAAATGTTTTCCCTCCAAGTAAGCACAGAAGTTACGCATCATGCTTCTCTATAAATAGAAGAGCGATCATCAAGCAAACAACAACAACAACAACACAAAACAACTTGCAAATTGCTCTTTTCTTAGCGTAGCCTAGCTCTAGCCTAGCCAACCCCCTTTTGGGGTTATAGTTTAGTCCTTAGACGTAGAACATGTTCTGGCGACGAGTCCTGTAATTCTCCGATTGAAGCAAGGAACCATGGAGGTAACTCTCTTCGTGTCTTCCCTCTAGTTGTCCAGCCTGGCTTATCCCCCTATGTGTTGTAAAATTCTTTCCTAAAAGTTTGTGGCATGTATGGGAATGTTGTGCTTTAATTAATAGATTAATTATTGTTTGCTCTATTTATTGCATTTCGCCTGAATTTATTAGGCGTTGGTTTAATCCTAAATTAAATTGCAACAAAGTACGTTAGCAAGGTTTTATTTAATTAAAACCGGTAACCCCCAGGGGCTAAGTCTCCCGTGATATTCAGTACCAAACTACTAGGTGTGCATTAACTTGTTTGCAAAGTCAACTAACTGATTTTGCACCAACAATATCAAAGCCTTTATCCCCAAAATGGGGTTGGTGCATGAACCATATTATGAGAAAAAAAATGATCGCCAACTCCAAAGTAATAAATCTCTGGACAATGATCATACTAAGAGAAATTTACAAACAAAAGATGAAATGTCCTGACAAGTAAAGAGACCAATACATAAAACACAAAAAAAAAGGCTTAGGCATTAAGGTGGTACACGTTCGAAGTGGATTAACCAAATTACCTCCTCTTCATGAACTTGTTCCCCATCTAACTATTCTCAAACAGAAAGAGGCCAAGTCTTGCAAAAACGACAGATTTCGCACAAAATTCTATTGCAAACTCTAGATAGGAAAGTTCCAACAATGACAAAATTACTCACTTACATTTGAGTAAGAATCACAAACTACAATGTTACATTTGCCCTGAAATCACATAATCGAAATAATAACTCCCTTTTCTTAAAAATGACCAATTTATACTAATTGATACCTTAATATAAAGTATATAATCATCTAAATCACTTAGAAATTAGAATAGAAGAATTATAATTTATATTGACTTCCATTCTACTAGAAACTAATCATCAATCTCAATAATTCTAAAGAGCACACATTCTGAACCCCAAATTTGAATTAATTCCTTCAATAACCAGCATTAACCACTAAAACCTACAACAAAATTCTAAGCACAATAAATCTAATTTCCCCTTTTATCCTTAGACTCCACATAACACCAAATTCAACCCAAAAAAAACCAACAATATTTCCTCAATTAGCAACTTTAATAAAAATAAGTAAATAACAACAAAAAAGAGAGTTACCTTGATGGATATTTGCACTTATCATGACCTGGAAAATTCCAAATAAATGAAATAAAACACCCACGAAATCATTTATTTATTTTTAAAAAGACAAAAATCACATAGTCATTAGCAAAAAAAAATTACTGGGATCGAGAGCAGTGAGAGCAGCAGTGTTGCTGAAGTTGCAAGTTTCATCAGTCATGCCATGTTTAAGACAGTAGTCATTGAAAGCATAGGAAGCCATATCAATGAGATCATTTGGGTCATAACAAGGCCCACCATTTTGGATCGGCCCACAATCAGCAGCTCCTGGCCCACAGGCCCAATCTATGGCCTGCTGAAGTGCGGAATCCTCCGCGTTGTTCTTTGCCACACACCATAGCTGCTGCTGCTGCACCACTGCTTTACCTTGTTGGGCCTCAATGGGCCGCCAGGGTACTGCGAGGAGGAGAGAGAAAATTATGGACAAAGTGAAGAAGAAATTCGCCATTAGAGGTGAATAACGTTTGTGGTATTTCAAGTTCAAATGTTTTTTTTTGGTGGTCAGAATTAAGAATAATGGAAGTAGCAGAAAAAGTGACCGTTGAGATGGTGTGGTTTTTTGAAGTACAGAAAGTGAAGTAGAGTAGGAAAGGACATTTGATTTCTGAGACAAATGTTTGTGGGAGTTTCATCGGTTTTTTTTTTTTTCGGGTATAATTACTTTTTCGTCTTCTTTCGATGGGGAGTTACGCGTTATTGTATAGAGGACGAGCCTGCATTTATCGCATTTTTCGAGAAACCTCGACAAGTTGGGGGAATAAAGGGGATCCCAACTCGCTGAGTGAGACCGATCCCGGGACCTCCCGAACCTGGGAGTTTCTAACCACTAGACTATCCCTCACTCTCATAAAGCGTTAGATTATTTATGGAGGGATGATAGACAATTAGACATAAACCTGGTTTATGTTGGGCAGGGCCGTTCCTGAATATTATTGGGCCCGGGGCAATTTATGAAAAAGGGCCCGTAATGCATTAATTAGAAATTTAATAAAATATGCACGTTTATAGGATAAAAACTAATTGAGAATTGACTAATTCAGTTTACCAGCAACTGTTTCTTAAAAAAAAAAGAGAACTTTTTCATTTTTATATGGTTAATATATATTCAATACTCCCTCCGTCCTAGAACGATCTGAACACTTGTTACGTTGTTTAAGGTGATAAGTTGTAATGTGGTTATCAAATGTTATTTTTAATTAAAAAATAGATGTGATAGGAGTTGGTAGGTATCTTTTATTGAATACGAGATAAATCACATAATAATAGTAGGACCATGCCAAAAATAAAAGTGTTCAAGACTGAAATGGAACAGATAAAAAACAAAAGTGTTCAGACTATTGTAGGACAAATGGAGTAATCCGTAATAAACTAGATAAACTAATAACTGGACAAATAAAATTGGAATATCGAAATATAGAATACAGTCTATCACCCAACGCCTAAAATGATTATTAGAATAAGTATAGACTTTAGGTTGTATACATCATTTTTTAACAATTTACAATTTTAAGGTATATAAGATATAAAATCATACTTACTAAAAAAATGATTAATATAATATGTTAGTAGAAAGGAAAATCAAGAAGCAAGTTTGAGTTATTGTAACAAGAAAATAAAAAAGAAAAGGAAAGTAACAAAGCAAACTTTCAAGAAGCAAGATTTATTGTAAAAAGAAAATAAAAAAGAAATGGAAAGTAACACAGGAGATCAGAACATTCAAGAAACAAAAATGAGAATGCCATGACTAGTATTCGAACCCGCAAAAAGTCGTGCACATTGAACTTCCCACAACAAAAACTACGGAGCTACCATCTTTGCCAACCTAGATATTTGTATTGCTAAAGCTGAATTAAATACTTAATGAGTTTCAGTTTTATGGGCCCTGGGCGGGTGCCCCGCCTGCCCCGCCCCAGGGCCGAGCCTGATGTTGGGATCACATACACCACCAATAAAATTGTGCCACATCAGCTAAGCAAAAAAAAATGGGAGGGAAAATGGAGAACTCTTTGGGGGGGATTTTCACGGATTGGAGCCAAAGGGGATGAAGAGGCGGGAATTTTGGCGCCTACATTTCATTTGCAACTGCAATTTTTTATCTATGCTAATAATTAAAAAAGTTACAGAATTCCTCTTCAAATCTTGAAAACAAGTTGTAGAAGAAAACAAGCAACTGGAAGCCATTAATGGCGAGTATCTTCCCGCGAAAAAACATCTTCCAACAAGAGGTCATTAACGGCAGTTTTGCGACAACGGTGCCGACAAAGTGTCTCGAGTTTGGCGGCGGCTAAGGCAGGGTACTGTTCTTGAACTGCATAGTAGAGTAGTTTCTGTTTATGGGATGAAAAAAAAAAATTATTATTATTTAAAGGTTGGGGCTTTTGTTAAATGGGTGATTTCCAACCTTTTGATGTTAATTTTACAATTTTCATTTCAATGGTGGTTGTTTTGTCCCTTGTCCAACAAGTAAGCTACAGATGGTGCTTTCTTGTCGAGCAAGTAAACTAGTATCCCTTAGATGTTCTTCTTTGGAGACTTGTGCAACAATGTCTGAATCAACCAAGTCCAAGCCTCGAGCTTCGTTCCCGAACCCGCAAAAAGGGACCCACCCCCGGAGGTTTGGGTGGTGGCTCCCCTCCGAAGCTTAAGTCAGATATCAGGTGTTTGTAAGAGAAAAGTAATTCTAGAGAGAGAAAGTGAGAGAGTAGTTTTACAGAGTAACTTTGCACTGTTTGAATTGAATTCCCTTTCTCCTGATTTCAGGGGTATTTATAGTGATAGCAAGATGACAGCTAACCTTAAAATCTGACCTAGAATAGTGGCTTTTGATTGGCTGAAGAATCAGATCATGACACGTGGCAGGCCATGATTTGGGAGGGTTTATCAACCACTCTCATGCAGCCACCTTACATTCTTGGGGCTCGATCTTGCGGGGCCGAATTTAGACCTTTTAACTCTGCTGAGGGTAGCCCAAAGATGCAAGACATTTCTTCTCTTTAACTAAGGTGACACGTGTACGGCTCTGATAAGCCCAAGTGTCTCAGAAAGAGCCGTAGATGTTAGACTACAACATTTGCCCCTAAAAGGGCTTTTACTGTTGGCCCATCTGACGGTTAAGGCCCTTTTACCCTCAAGGTAGTTCAAATCCAGGTAAAGTGGTGCTCCTTCTTCAGGGGGTTCAACCGGGTCATATTCGACCGTTGTATTATTTTTTCGGTCATTCTTGACCGGTTCCACAAGTTTCTTATTCCTCTATAAATACCCTTGGAGCAAAGACATTGAATCATTTAGCACTTCGAACAAATTTGTCTAGAGAGAGAAACTCTGAGAATTTTCTAGAGAGAGAGAGAGATAGATCGTCCAGCTTCAGCATTCTTCACCGAATCGCCCAGACGTTCTTAGCAGGTATCGTTTCTTTGAACTCTTCATTCTTTATTCTTTATTTTTTCTTAGAAAATCAATAAAATGGAATCATCTTCGTCAAATAATCTTAGCCAACCAAGAGCTTGTCTTGACCCTAGAACCGATACTTCTTCTTCGGCACATTCTAAAGTTGGGCCTCTTCTGGCCGAGTATATATATTTTCATAGTTTTGGCCGAGAAAGTCAGACGACCCAGTCTTTACCTGTGCAGGGTAATCTGGCGCGCGTCAAGCAAACGGCCCGTCTAAGACGAAAAGCAATAATCCCGTCAAATAGCTCGGATATGGAGGAATCCACTGGACGGGTGCCCGAGGAGGCAAGAGAGGTCCAAAGTGCTCAATCTTTGGACAGGCATCCTTTTGACCATGAGGCAGAAAACTCCGGAATAAATCCTGAAACCAGTACTTCTGGTAGGGACGCCGAAATGGTAGAGATCGGCGAAGGCAATAACGGTAGCAATTCTGAAGCCGCCGAAGAATCAGACGAGGCCTCTACTACCTCGTCGGAGATTAGAAGACGTTTAGGTCCCCTTTCTGATCCAGGTTTCATTTTGGTCAACCGTAAGTGGTTAGAGAAACTAGGACCAGACCCTAATTACTTATCGTCTTTCATGCCCATGCCGGGCTTTTCCTTTGTCATTCCTAACAAGGACGCGACGATCTTGAGCGCTCCTAAGAACCATTTCGCTGTCTATAAACTAGCCTTAGACGCTGGATTGAGGTTTCCCCTCCATGACTTCATAGAACAAGTGCTACAGCACTACCACATCGGCCATAATCAGCTGGCTCCTAACGCTTGGCACAACGTCCTGACGTTTATCGCCGTCTGCGAGCTACGCGGCCTAGCCCTTTCTCTTCAGGCCTTTACCCACATCCACTATGCGGCCAAGGTACCCGGGGCCGTGGACGGGACATGGCTCAGTATCTGCAACCGCCCTGGCTTCCTGACGGCTTGGGGGAAACCTTCGAAAATGCATGAATGGAAAGCCGACTTCATCTTTTTAAAAGCGGCCAATGATTCGGCTACTGAGAGCTATAGATTCCATAACCGGTCCGTCACGAATACGGGACGGAAGCAGTCCTGGCTGGAATTGGAGGACAATTTCGATGATGAAGTTGTGGAGTACTTCAGGACAAAAGAGTACTCCAGGCCCGGCCGACGTTCCATTAAAGGGCCATCCAACTGGATACCTTTTAAGGAAATGTTTTACCAAGACGACTTCTTGGTTGCTGCCGGCTTGAGGTTGGCCGATGATAAAGGTATATATTAAAAATCATCCAACTAAAACTCTTCGTCTATAGTCCATTTGATGAACACATTTTTGTCCTTTGCAGACTCGGCCAGACAACGCCTCGAAGCATCTTGGACGGGGGAGATTAGCATGTCCCAATTTACCGCCAACCTTTGGAAGGAGTTTGCAAAGAGCAGTGCCGAGAAGAGGGCAGAAACATTGGTAATAATAATTTTTTTTTTTTTTTTTTTTTTGCCGAGGATCATATGAGCTCGTCCGAAATTGTCATCCAATTTTTGGACGAGGGTCACCCAAAGAAGGAGAACGTCCAGACTTGGATGGTCACCTTCTTGGTGCCAAACTCGTCCGAAGTTGGCATACAATTTTCGGACGAGGGTCGCCCAAGGAAGGAGAGCGTCCAGACCTGGACGGTCACCTTCATGGCGCCATACTCGTCCGAAATTGGCATCCAATTTTCGGACAAGGGTCACCCAAAGAAGGAGATCGTCCAGACTTAGACGGTCACCTTCTTGGCGCCATACTCGTCCGAAGTTGGCATCCAATTTTTCGGACGAGGGTCGCCCAAAGAAGGAGATCGTCCAGACTTGGACGGTCACCTTCTTGGCGCCATACTCGTCCGAAGTTGGCATCCAATTTTTCGGACGAGGGTCGCCCAAGGAAGGAGAGCGTCCAGACTTGGACGGTCACCCTCTTGGCGCCATACTCGTCCGAAATTGGCATCCAATCTTCGGACGAGGGTCACCCAAAGAAGGAGGTCGTCCAGACTTGGACGGTCACCCTCTTGGCGCCCTACTCGTCCGAAATTGGCATCGAATTTTTGGACGAGGGCCACCAAAAGTATGAGAACGTCCAGACTTAGACGTGCACCTTCTTGGTGCCCTACTCGTCTGGAGTTGCACAATTTTTTGGACGAGAGTCTTCCATAGAACTTCTATATTTGAACGGTCACCTTCTTGGGGACATACTCGTTTGCATATTTGCAAATCATCTTTCATTTCTTCTTTCAGACGAAGTCTTTGTAATAGCAGTTATAACTTTTGTTCCTAGGTCGACTAATTTGACAACTGGTTTACTCTTTTCAGAAAAATGCTCCTACCAACAAACTTCCACCCGGAAATCGTCCTCGTCCAAAAGAGGCCAACTACGGCCGCCGACCGGCCTTTCGCCGAAGAAGCCTAAGGGCTTCACAAGGAAGAAGGCGATAAGACGACTCCACTTGGCGAGGTTGGGGAGAGAAGTATGCCTCCCCCCTCAGCCAAGGTTCCTAAAAAGGAGCCTTCGGCCGCCCGCCGGCCGAGGAGGGAGAGGGTGCTCATGCGGCTGTTCCGCTCAGCGTGTTGCCGGCCGACTCTACTGAGGTCAAACCGGAGTCTGCCTTGGCTCTAGTTGCACCAGAATCTGGAGCTGCGGCTGAGAACTATCCGGGGTTCAGCGGCTCGGTGGCTAAGCCGGGTGCCACGGATGCCCTTAGCTGTTAGGGACGGCATCTATTTCGTCCGGTGAGTCGTATTACCCCAATATAGTTAGGACGGTGCGGGTCGGTGAACTGTCCATGAGTCCGTCCAATAGACAATCCATCGTCATTCCTATCAAGATAACTGACTCTCCCCCTCTTTCAGATAAGGGCAATGGCCCTGCTATTCCCCCAACTCCTCCCCTCGCTGATTCGGACGAGGAGTCTTCTCCTGCTTTCGCCAAAATGTCGAAGGCGGAGAAGGAGCGACTTAAGCAGGAGCTCTTCAAGTGCTACCCCGAATCCTACATTAAGGGATTAAGGGGGGCGTCTCTTTGGGCATGTGGGCTACATGTCTCGACTTTTTGCCGAGGTATTGCTTTTAGCCTTGCTTTATTTTATACTTGATACAAATTTTGGTTCTTTCACTCGTCTAATAACTTGGTTTGTTTTCATTGTTCCAGCTTCTGGCTCGCAAGATGCTAACTGAAGAATGGGCGAGGGAGCTCAGAAAAGAGAACAAGAACCTCGTCCATCTTGCTACAACGGCCGGCGACAAGGCCATTCACGACATTGAGATGGCGAATACTCTCCATAGTCAGTCACTCGATGCATTGGAGAAAAGGTCGGCAGAACTTGAATCCAAGAACAAGAAATATCTTGTTACCATCAATGATCGATACAAGGAGAGAGACCATCGCAAGATGATCATCAACACTCTCTCTACGATCTTAAGGGTGAGAGAGACGCCGCCCTTCTTGCCGCTTGCTCGGTGAGAAGGGAGAATATTCTTCTAAGGGCGAGAAACGCTCGTCTGGAAAAGACGGTTTCCCAAACCTTTGACGATGCCAAAAAGGGCCTTGAACATGTTGTAGAAACGTCCAAAGGTTGGGCCGTCAAGGCCTTCGAAATGCTGGCTGAAGCCGAGGAGGTCCCGAGCTTTGTCCGTCGCCCGGAATACCAACGAGTGCCCATAGGGCCATGGTCTCAGGCCGAGGATCCTCCGGAGTTTATAGAGTCGGGCGACGAGGCTTCACCCGAAGATGAGGAGCCCAAGGACAACCATGAAACTCATGTCGAAGACGAAGCCTAGTTTTAGGTTTATTTTTCTAGTTTCTTTAGTTATCCGCCGTTGTAGCTTTCGGTAATCACATTTTGTAAATTTACTCATGATATATATGAAAGACTTTTGCCACTTGCTTGCCTCTTATTTTCATCAATTCCCATTTGACTATCACATTAACTTTGAATTGTTTCTAAGTACAAAAGTTGACTCGTCTTGAACATCGTAGACGATCTGCATAATATGATTGAAACACTTGTTTTGGACGACCTTGTTCTCCTGAGCTCGTCTTTTAGGCTTCTATCATTTCCCCCCTTCTTGGGCTTAGTTCAACCGTACATGGTGGGCAAGCCAAAGACCAAGAAGGAAAGCGGCCTACTTTGGCCGAGCCTGCTGAAACTATCGGACGGGCTTGTTATATATGCTGAACGCATGTTTTAGCCGGCTTCCTTGAGGGAGCAACACTCGTCATTAAGTACTGATCCCTTACTAGGGTCTAGGCTACTTAGCTGGCCGTGCTTGTGAAGATAAGTATCCTTTACTAAGGACTTATTTCAGGCCAGCTTTCTCTCAGAGACTTTGACGTTACTCTTACTAGAGGTTTTGTCAGATTGACGGCCTAGTATGTGCTATACTTTGGCCGGTCTCTTTGATGGAGTGATGTTCGGCATAAAAATGAGTAATTGTGACGCTTTTCCTTTTTTATCCAAGTTACTGTCACTTTTAGATGAGTAACTGATTTAATGCCCCAAAGTGAGTTAACTTGGTAAAAATAAATAAGGAAATAAGAAAGTAGGAATTGTATAATATGGATTTTGCTTGACGGAATGCCAAGATGCATGTATACAATTCTTTTTTATAATTTGTGCCGCGACACTTTGGATTAGCTACAAACTACCTCATAGATATTCGACGGTGGATTGAATTAGACGTGATACTTTTTCAAATTATCAGAATTCCAAGTACGGCGTACTGGTCGTCCATCCAGATCCTGAAGACGAAAAGTACCACTGCGCAGTTCTTGGATAATCATGTAAGGTCCTTCCCAATTAGGTGTTAGCTTCCCTAACTCTTTTGCTCGTCCAACCGCTTCCATCTTTCTAAGGACAAGATCCCCTACTTTGAGTGGTCGTCTAACAACTCTTTTGTTAAACTCCCGAGCCATACGCAGTTTGTACAATTGCATTCTTAGCAAGGCATTGCCCCTGACTTCTGGCACTTGGCCCAAAGCCATGCGTAATGCGGCCCGGTTGGCGTCTTCGAGTACGAAGCATAACTCGCGGGGTGGGTTCTTCAATCTCAATGGGCAAGACAGCTTCTGTGCCGTAGACTAACATGAAGGGCGTCTCCCCAGTAGAGTTCTTGGCGGTTGTTCTAATGGACCATAACACCAACTGCAGCTCTTCAACCCATTGTCCCTTAGCGTTTTCTAGCTTCTTTTTGATTCCATTTGATAGAATCTTGTTGAAGGACTCTACTCGCCCATTTGCTTGTGGGTGGGCAACGGCGAAGTGTGCTTTTATTTCTCTTTCTGCCAACCACTCCTTCAGTTTAGGTGTTTCAAATTGGGGGCCATTATCAAAGACGATGGACTGTGGTATGCCAAAACGGGTTATAATGTTTTTCCAGATGAAGCCCTTGACGTCGTTTGTCGTAATTCCTCGCATGACCTCTGCCTCTATCCAATTAGTGAAGTAATCAACGGCCACGATCACAAACTTCTTTTGTCCGGCGGCCACTGGGAAAGGTCCTAGGATATCCATGCCCCATTTGGCAAAGGGTAAAGGGAACAAGATGGGGGTTAAGTAGTTGGACGGCTTCTGATGCACATTTCCATGCTTCTGACAACTGTCACACTTCTTTGCATAGACTAGAGCGTCTTCCTTTAAGGTTGGCCAGTAGTACCCCGTCCTTAAAGCCTTCTCCCCTAAAGCTCTTCCCCCAATGTGAGAAGCACAAGCTCCTTCATGGAGTTCTTTCAGGACCTCCAGACCATCTTCTCTGGTGACGCACTTGAGCAGAGGCCGGTTGAATGATTTCTTGTAAAGTGTCTCGTCCCATAGCTCAAACCACTTGTCCCTAGCCTTCACATACTTGGCCTCTACGGGATCTGAAGGCAATCGTCCCGTCTTCTTGTATTCTATGATCGGCTCCATCCAGACAGTCCCGCGGCTGAGAAACATAATCTGCTCTTGATCGATGCTCTTTTTGGGTTTGACTTCCCAAAATACTGTTCTTGGCACATCACCTTCAGCCGAGCTGGCCAACTTCGAGAGAGCATCTGCTTGATGATTTTCTGACCTTGGTACTTGGTCGAGGACAAATCGTTTTAATGGCTCTATCTCATCTTTGATGAGTTGCATGTATTTGCTCATTGAGGCTTCTTTGCATTCAAAATCTCCATTAACCTGGCTGACCACTAAGAGGGAGTCCGATTTGGCCTCGATCTCAACAAACAGGCCGCTTTGCACATTTTGATTCCCGCCAAGAGTGCCTCATATTCGGCTTCGTTATTGGGCCGCTCCGAACCGGAATCTTAATGCATATTCAAACTTGTCCCCTTCGGGAGATTGGCAAATGATTCCTGCGCCACATCCATTGATTGTGGACGAGCCATCAACCATGAGCGTCCAATGCCTTCTTCCTCTTGCTGGATCAGATATCGGCTCTATGGCTGGCCGAGTAAGTTCGACTATAAAGTCTCGCCAAGGCTTGCCCTTTAATGGCCGTCCTTGGTTCAAAGAATATATCAAACATGTTAAGCTCCACCGCCCATTTTAACATTCGTCCGTGACTTCCATCTTCGGTAGAACTTGCTTCAAAGGCCGATCGGTGTAGACGATTATACTTGTGCGCCAAGAAATAGGGCCTTAACTTTCTACTGGCCATGACAAGGGCCAATCCAAACTTCTCAACGGGAGTGTACCTATTTTCCGCGTCTTTGAGTACGTGACTCACGAAGTATATTGGGACTTGGACGAATTCTCTTTCATCCAAATAGACAAAGACTCACGGCTTGAGCGGACAACGCCAAATATACAAACAACTTTCTCCCCCTCGGTCGGGCGACCAACCTAGGAAGGCCGAAGGTGGTCCTTGACCTTTGTAGTGCTTGCTCCGCCTCATTTGTCCACTCAAACTTAGCTTTTTTCTTAATGGTGGCGAAGAAGTGATGGCACTTGTCGCCTGACTTAGACAAGAAACGTCCAAGGGCAGCCAAGCAACCCGTCAGTCTCTGAACTTCCTTTACCTTTGACGGAGACTTCATGTCTAAAATAGCTTGTATCTTTTCGGGATTTGCTTCAATTCCCCTTTGATCCACCAAGAAGCCTAAAAACTTCCCCGACAAAACTCCAAACACACATTTGCTGGGGTTCAGCTTTAACTTGTATTTCCTGAGAGTTTCAAAAGTTTCTCTCAAATCACCAACATGATTTTCTTCTTGACGACTTTTGACTATCATATCGTCAATATATGCCTCCATATTTCTTCCCAATTGTGGCTGAAAAACCGTATTGATCAATCTTTGAAAAGTGGTCGGGGCATTGCGCAGGCCGAATGGCATTCTCAACCAGCCATATAGTCCTTTTTCAGTAATGAAGGACGTCTTGTCCTGATCCTCAGGCCACATTGGGATTTGATGAATGCCGAAATAAGCGTCCATGAAGCTCGGCAAAGCATGACCAGCCGTAGAGTCTACCAGACGATCCAACTTAGGCAAAGGGAAACTGTCCTTAGGACAAGCCTTGTTGAGGTCAGTGTAGTCCACACACATCCTCCAGGTGCCATTGGGCTTTGGCACCATGACCACATTAGCTATCCAGTCTGGGTAATAGGTTTCTTTGATGAACTTGGATTCCAACAACTTCTGAACTTCTTGGTCAACCGCTTGATTTCTAGCCGGTCCCAAATGCCTTTTCTTCTGACGGACTGTCTTTAATTTTGGATCAACATTTAGCCGATGGACGGCTACTTCTAGATCAATTCCAGGCATTTCTTCAACACAATAGGCAAACACGTCTTGAAATTCTTTCAAAGAAGTCGATTAAGAGGCTTTTTTAAGCCCAAAGAGAGTGAAGAACCAATTTTCAAGGTTCGTTACGGGCGAGCCTCATCCGGACATGACGTCTTACGGGGCCTCGGCCGGTTCCCGGACGCTCTATTGCTAGTCCCATGATGGCCATCACTTCTTCGAGCAAGGGAGGCTCTTCCTTGATGATTTCATATTTTCTCTTCTTCTTTGGGAAGATGCTCGAGCGCCTTCCTTGAGGGAGCGAGGGGCGTCGAGGGCTCTCAATGGCCGTCTTCAATGAGGCCAAGTGGTCCTTGACTATTCCGGACGTTTTCCTCTCGCTAACCACCTTCGTCTTATCCTTCTCTATTTCAGACGTTTTCCTTTCACCAGCAACATGCGTCTGATCTTCATTGCATATCTTCCATGATGACGGCTTGAGGGTAGTCGAGATAACACTCCCTAGCCACTGCTTGGTCCCCATATAATGAGCCAATCTTGCCATCATCACACTCATACTTCATCAACATCAGGTGGGTAACTATTACGGCTTTGACGTGATTCAAAGTTTGTCGCCCAAGAATGACATTGTAGGCTGTCAAATCTCGGACTACCAAGAACTTGATAAACAAAGTTCTAGCGGCATCCTTTTCTCCCACTCGAACAGGCAAAGTAACAGTTCCCATTGGGTGGATGACTCCTCCCCCAAACCCTATGATGGGATGGTGAACGGGAACCAAGTTCTTTTCATCAAATTTTAATGCGGACAAGCGATCGGCAGACGATGATGTCCGTCGAGCTTCCGGTGTCGATCGGAATTCTTCTTACTCTCAAGTTTGCTATTTTCATTTCTACAACCAAAGGATCATCATGGGGAGTCCTCAACCTGCCCCGATCTTGCTCACTAACTACCACCCTTGGGAAGGGCTCAGCCTTTGTCTGTTCAGCTAACAAAACTTGGCCAAGCTCCCTAAGGTAGTTTTTGTGTCCTCTATTGGTTGGTCCTCCAGCAGCAAACCCTCCAGAAATTACGAGAACAACATCCTCGTCGTGCTCTCACTTTCCTTCTTCTTAGGCGCCAATTGTCTTTTCTTTGAAACTTCCTTCCCCCTTGAGGCATATAGGGGTTCATCTTTCCCTTTCGAGCTAGCTCCTCCAAAGCCTTCTTGAGGTGCTTACATTCATTAGTTTCGTGACCGCAATCCTTGTGAAAGTGGCAATACTTGCTCTTATCTCTATTTCTATAAGGGGATTTCATCTCAGCTGGGGCCTTCAACTCATATTGATCCTTAATCTCCATGAGAATGGAGTATTGATCCTTGTTAAATTCAATAGGATTGGATGAGGATGGCTCAGCCTCTTTTCTCTTGCTCCTCCTAGATGAAGTGGTGGAGGTTATAGCCCAAGTCTCGGCCTTCTTGGGGTTGCTCTTCTTTGGCTGAGCAACCTCTTCAGGCTTCTTAGACTCGGGATGCTTTGCATCAGCACACACTTCGGTAGCGTGAATAAACGCTTCAGCTTCCCTTAAGGCTTCGGCAAGAGTGGAGATTTTCTTTTTAACAAGATCAAACTTAAAGCTTCCCGGCCTTAGACCCCTAATGAAGGCGTCAAAGGCCACTCCAGCATTAAGATCTTGGATCTGAAGGGCTTCAAGGTTGAATCTCTTAACGAAACTTCTAAGAGCCTCCTTAGGTCCCTGGACGACCTTGCCTAGGTGCATGCTTGTTTTTTGCTCTTGCTTGTTGGCAAAGTGACTAGTGAATAAGAAACTGAGTTCCGTGAAATTATTGACTGAATTGGGTGGAAGATTGTTAAACCACTTCTGAGCTACTCCCTTCAGAGTTGCTGGGAAGTTCTTACACCAGGTAGCATCATCTACTCCTTGGACGTACATCTGATGTTTGTAAGCAGATAAGTGATCATCGGGATCTGTTGTTCCATCAAAAGGTTCTATAGTTGGGAGTTTAACCTTTGGGAAGGGGGGAGCCTCCATTATCCTGGCCGAGAATGGAGTGGGCCAGTTAATCTGGAGGGCTCCCATCTGTCCGTCAATGGGTATGTACTCCTTACGATATTCCTTTAACACCGGATCAGACGACATGTTTGCAGGCAATGGACGCCTATAGACCATGGGTTGAGCCACTGTCTTCTCCTGTCGTGGATGAACAAGAGAGTGACTTAAACTTCGTCCCTCCCCTCTGGACGACAACCTCAAAGGAGGGTCTCTCAGGTATGATGTAGAACCTGTCGCTGATCGTTGTATTGCTGCTGCTCTCTTTGCTTCTAGATATTCTCTGGCATCTGTTTCCATTCGGCGCCCGCTTGGACGAACATGGTCCTGGGTCCCTACCACCAGGTTCCAGTCCATCTTCCTTCGCTGATCATTATCCTTTGGCTGCTTTCCTCTTGCCGTTCTCCTAGAGGGTTCCTGACGAACAGGTCGACTAGGACCTGGACGCTCGTCTTGGGAACGTCCCCTAGGGGGAGGTGGATTGTTAGCAGCTGGCTCAGGGTTAAGCCGGAAAAACAACATATTGCTCTTGATCTGCTCCTGGACGACTACCGCCATCTTTGCCTGGAAATCGTTCAAGGCGTTCTCTAGATGGGCGGCAGTCACCGGACGTTCAAGATTCTCTTGAATGACAGGTTGCTGGCTTGGTCCAGTAACCTGGACGATAGACGGGGGTCTATCCCTTCCTCGAGGTGGTCTCTCGTGTTCTACTGTGTCTTCGACATTAACCTGAAGACTTCGGTTTCTGGCAAGGTTGGACGACTGACAATCAGTCATCGTTGCGTCTCCCCACAGACGGCGCCAAATGTTTTGTCCCTTGTCCAACAAGTAAGCTACAGATGGTGCTTTCTTGTCGAGCAAGTAAACTAGTATCCCTTAGATGTTCTTCTTTGGAGACTTGTGCAACAATGTCTGAATCAACCAAGTCCAAGCCTGAGCTTCGTTCCCGAACCTGCAAAAAGGGACCCACCCTGGAGGTTTGGGTGGTGGCTCCCCCTCCGAAGCTTAAGTCAGATATCAGGTGTTTGTAAGAGAAAAGTAATTCTAGAGAGAGAAAGTGAGAGAGTAGTTTTACAGAGTAACTTTGCACTGTTTGAATTGAATTCCCTTTCTCCTGATTTCAGGGGTATTTATAGTGATAGCAAGATGACAGCTAACCTTAAAATCTGACCTAGAATAGTGGCTTTTGATTGGCTGAAGAATCAGATCATGACACGTGGCAGGCCATGATTTGGGAGGGTTTATCAACCACTCTCATGCAGCCACCTTACATTCTTGGGGCTCGACTGCTTGGGCCGAAATTTAGACCTTTTAACTCTGCTGAGGGTAGCCCAAAGATGAAAGACATTTCTTCTCTTTAACTAAGGTGACACGTGTACGGCTCTGATAAGCCCAAGTGTCTCAGAAAGAGCCGTAGATGTTAGACTACAACAGTGGTCTTCCTCGGCTATGGTGAGGTGTTGGAAAAATGGAAACTCATATTTTTAGGCTGCGATTTACTTATCCCAAATACTCTAATTTACCTTTTCCTTTTTTTTTATTACTTTGTTTTTCTCTCTTTTTTTTTCCTGTGATGATATTCTTATCATACTTCCATTTCTATTTTTTTTTTGAAAGGAATCCTTAATGACATTGACATGGTGGATCAAAGATTAACTTGCTGATTTTTCTTACTCGCCGGAAGAGGTGGTTAGGAATCCTAAATGTTTCAGGTGTATTGGTGTTATTTATGTACTATTGGCGTTCGAGGCTCTCCTCTTATTTTTCTTCAAATATAATTTCTACTTAAAAAAACGACACTCTACTTATCAATCGACCACACTAATAAATCTAGTGGGTTATCTGTGAAAATGTTCTGATATTTTAACAGTAGAGTTGTTTATAGCAGATGAAGAAGATGGACAAAATGACGGCGAGTTTTTACAGGGTTTATGGCTTATGACCAATAGTGTTGATTGACTATGTTACCAATTGTATTAGTATCAAGATTTATGAAACAATAACACAAGTGAGAAAAAACATAATTTCAAACAAATTGTTGGAGATACACTGAATAAGGTAATAAGTTAAAAAAAATTTGACCATGCTACTAATTAATTAAATGACAAACAACACATACATACTTAGATTTCTTCATTATATTTGAATTATTTTGTTTATTCATTACATTTGAATTATATTGTTTAATTAAACTCTAAGATATTATGTGCAATATATACATAGAATTTCCTAACATCGAGGGATTATTATGAGTGTTTGACTAACAAAGTTCGAGAATCCCAAACTTATTTGGACCATCCTTGATCATACATATGAGACAACCAGAGTCCTTGTATCGTAGTATATGATAAAATTATTTTAATTGTTAGAAATTAAGTGAATCGAGCATATATTTGATCAATAAGACCTTGAATTTTATTACCTCCAGGGATCATTATGAGTGTGAGACAACCAGAGTTCGAGATTTTCGATCTTATTTAAACCATCTGCATTCATACCTAGGAGACAACTCGAGTCTCTGTGTTTGAATTGTTTAACTTGTTTAGATCCAATATAAACATATATATGGCAAATTAAAATTGTTGAAATTTTCAATTTCAAGTAAATCGAGGAGAATTTAACAATAAGACCTTGTAAATCTATTATATTAATATTTTGTTCTAATAATGTTTTAAAATTTCTTACCTTAAGTAAGTTGTTTTTAATTAAGTTAAAATTGATAAATAATTTATCAAGGCTATCATATAGGCACATGTGACCAAATACATCCAATTACAAAAAGTAGAAAATAACTTGTTCTAATATGTCACTCATCCTAAGTGTATAGGGTTTACATAAGAATGAAAAGGGTTACTCTTTCCCTCTCCCAAGTAGTGTTTAGGTTCCATAGAATATGAAAAGTTTTTTTTAATAATAAATGACACTATATATAATCTTTACTTTTCATTATAATTAATCTTCAATTGTTAATCGCTAAACTATCACTACCTTTGTGCACCCCGTTCTCCAGTCTTGCTAACTCCATCCATAGGGTTTTTTTATTCCCACTGCACATATAATTGTAACAAACATAATTTATTAGTAACAAAAGGGATAACTATAACCCTTTTTTTTACCTTCGTGCACCCCGGTCTCCAGTCTTGCTAACCCCATCCATAGGGATTTTTTTTCTAACTGAATTGAATCGAAATGAATT
Organism: Beta corolliflora; assembly: GCA_947648045.1. NCBI lineage: Eukaryota > Viridiplantae > Streptophyta > Magnoliopsida > Caryophyllales > Amaranthaceae > Beta > Beta corolliflora. Next base: position 213,275 of record CANSZD010002230.1, on the reverse strand, counting down.
AAACTGAAGTAAACTAAATTGAAGTATATTGAACTACTGCTACGCTCTGCTCACTCTGCTGCTGCTGCTGCTGTCTATCGTTCTGGCTGCTGCTACTACTCCTCCTATGCTATCGCTATCATGCTATGCTGCTTGTCTTTGCTGCTTCTTCTTCTTCTTCGTTCTTCTACTACTACTACTCCTACTCTACCGGCTGATACCGATATCGATATCGCTATCTGCTGCTGCTGCTATCTTCGCTGTTTTGCTACTACTACTACTACAACTGCCACTACCACTACCACTACCACTACGACTACTACTACTACTATCAGCTCGCATCAAGCTATCGCTCAAGCATGCTATCTACGAGCATCGCTTCCCGCTTCCCGCCTGCTCTTGGTCTTCCCGTCGCCACTACCACTACCACTACTACTACTACTACTACCACTACCACTACTACTACTACTACTACTACTACTACTACTACTACTACTACTACTACTACTACTACTACTACTACTACTACTACCATTACCACTACTACTACTACCACTACCACCACTACCACTACCACTACCACTACCACTACCACTGCCGTTGCACTGCTGCTGGCTGGCACGCTCCTGGCTATCACATCTTTATGGCTGCTGCTGCCGCTACTACTACTACTACTACTACTGCCACTACCACTACTACTACTACTACCACTACTACTACTACTACTACTACCACCACTACTACTACCACTACCACTACTACCACTACCACTACCACTACCACTACCACTACCACTACCACTACCACAACCACTACCACTACCACTACTACTACTACCACTACTACTACTACGACTACTACTACTCCGACTACTACCACTACCACTACTACTACTACCACTACCACTACCACTACCACTACCACTACCACTACCACTACCACTACCACTACCACTACCACTACCACCACTACCACTACCACTACCACTACCACTACCACTACCACTACCACTACCACTACACCATTACCACTACCACCACTACTACCACTACCACCACTACTACCACGACTACCACTACCACTACCACTACCACTACCACTACCACTACCACCACTACCACTACCACCACCACCACCACTACCGTCACCACTACCACCACCACTACCACTACCACTACTACCACTACTACTACTACCACTACTACCACTACTACTTCCACTACTACCACTACTACTACCACTACTACTACTACCACTACTACTACTACCACTACTACCACTACTGCTATCATATTTTTGGAGTAATTAATATTATTGTTTTTAGTATTTTGAGAAGAATGTTATTTTGAATTAAAATTCTTGGGTTGCGATCTTAGATTTCTGCTGATTGGGTGTAACGCCTTAAGGGCATCCGTGTGATTTGATGATTGAGTATTATTTTATTATTACTATTTTGTTTCAGAGTAAGATATCTGGAGGGACGGAATCCCAAGGTGAAGAACATGCAAATCATAGGACGGAATCCTAGGTATACCTTGGTTTTGTTGTCGTCCGAGATGTCGGTGAGGACGGAATCCTACACTGCATCGGGAGTATGGCCATTCTTAGACACGGGCAGTAGGGAACATAACCCATAGGCTGTCTGGAGGTTGCGATCTGACATTACCATAGGAAGTGGGTTGTCCACTAGTATTCAGCTCTCATTCTGAAACTAATTATATTTTTTTACTTTAAACTTTGATGATTTATATTGTTGACCATTGAGTTTATATGTATATTTATTAATCCAATTATTTATTTTGATTATCTTTACCCTATTTGTATTAGCATGTTGTATAGTCTTTGTTGTATTTATTTATCTGAAGTTTATTTGTGAGATGTTGATGTATGACTTGATTATTAATGCTTTTATAACTCTTATATGGATCCTGATTGAGCTGGGAGAACTGTTAGTTACCCCCACTGATTGTGGATGTTTGTTGATATTTTGCAGGTGATTATTTCGTGTTATGGGAAATGAGAGAAAGGTTATTTAGGATTTTTGTTTGAGACGTTTTATTTTATATAAATTTACCATATTGGGATTATGAGGTTGTTTTGCCTCTTTATGGATATTTTTGATTATTTTAATTGGGTTTTATTTTTATTTAGCTTAATTTGACCTTTGATTAGAGTGACATTTCCGTCAGGCGATATTTCCGCTATCGCCATTTCTTTAATAAAATGTTATATTTTGTTTATATTATGTTTATAAAATGACAGAGTGTTACAGTTGGTATAAGAGCAAATGATCCATAAACTCTCAATGAGTTGCTGCATATTCCATGAGAAATGTGTAGTTATTGCATCTAGGATTATTATTAGTATCTTAGGCTTCAACAAAAGTTCTTAATGAGAGTTACTTTGGTAGGAAGAAAGCATTGGGAGTTATTTTTGTTAACTTATGTGCTATATGTTTTGTTATGTGATAGTTGGTAAGGTTTAGCAAGGACTAAAGTTTAAGTTTTTGCAGAGTACCTCCAAGGCGTTACTTAGATGCCCGAAAGAAAGTTGTACGTAGTCGTCGTATAGCGTATTTTTCATGTCGTTTCAAGTTTCGAGGACGAAACTTTCTTAAGGGAGAGTGATTGTAACACCACGGATTTTCGCTCATAATTTCTTCGACTTATTTTCCCTTAATTATTTTTTTTCGTTAAAATTAGAATATTTTACTTCTTAAAAATATTATATCTTATATAGTTTATTTTCAACTTTTAAAATGTCATACCTATATTATCTATTTGATTAGAAGTTATATATTTTCTAGTATTTAGAAATACGCGTTTGAGCTAGTATTTTTATTTATTCGATTTGAGCGCGATTGGACCGTCGCACGACCTTATAATGTGAAGTTTGAAGCTCCTAAAAGCTGTCCACAAAATCAGAATATTAGAAGCATTGGACGGGCTTTTGAGCACCTTATAACACCCCTTGTAACCCCCTTTGTAACCACCCATTTATTAGCCATTCAACTCATTATTGTAGCTGTTGTAACCTTCCAATTACACCCTTTTATCATCTCATGAAACTAGTTTATGGACAGCAAAAATCAGTCCAAATTCTTCCTACTATTCGACTATTTGAAGAGAAAAAGTTGAGATGAAAAGTTTATCCCGGTTTTTCCTTCCACACCTTCACGAAAATGACTATCGCCGGAGCTCTAACCGTTTGATCGCCATGAAATTTGGACAAAACCTTGAAGACATATGGAACGTTACGTTGACCGGAGCGATTTGGTATCCGAGTCTTGGATAATCGGGAATCGTGGTTGGAACAGAACAGTACATAATGGAAATGCAAGTAATTGGAGGTCTTCAAAGGTAACTAATGGTTTTCCTAGATCGATTAGAATTCGTATATGGTTTATATTAGTTTTAATAGTTAAATTAGGTTAGTATCATTATAGGAAATTTTGGGTGGGAATAGTTTCATGTTGTACGTTTGTTTCATGAGTTTTATTGATTATATGCAGGGCCGGCCCTAAGGCGGGGCAGGCGGGGCGCCCGCCCAGGGCCCATAAATCTGAAACTCTCTAAGTATCTTATTCAGCATTAGTAATGCAACTATGTAGTTGGCAAAGATGGTAGTTGATTGTCTGGGATGTTGGAAGTGAATGACTCTTCGCAGGTTCGAATCATGACATTCTCTCTTTTGGTTTCATGAGTGTTCTCCTTTGTTACTTTTCTTTTCTTTTTTATTTTCTTTTTACAATCACTCCAACTTGGTTTTTTATTTCCTTTCACCATATTATATTATTTCATTTTTAGTTAGTATGATTTTATATCTTAAAATTATAAATTGTTAAAAAAAAAATGTATACAACCTAAAGTCCATACTTAGATTTCTAATATTCATTTTAGGCGTTGGGTGATAGAGTGTATTTTATATTTCAATATTCGGATTTTATTCGTCCAGTTATTAGTTTATCTAATTTATCACGGATTACTCCATCCGTCCCACAATAGTCTGAACACTTTTGCTTTTTGTTTGTTCCATTTCAGTTTTGAACACCTTTATTTTTGGCATGTTCCTACTATTATTGTGTGATTTTTCTCTTTTTCAATAAAAGATACCCACCAACTCCTATTACATCTACTTTTAAAAAAAATAAAATTTGATAATCACACTACAACTTATCACCTTAAACAACGTGACCCAACAAATGTTCAGATCTTTATAGGACGAAGTGAGTAGTAGATATATATTAATCATATAAAAATGAAAAAGTTCCATTTTTTTGTTGAAGAAACAATTGCGAGTAAACATAAGTTAGTCAATTCTCAATTAGTTTTTATCCTGTAAATGTGCATATTTTATTAAATTTGTTATGCGTTAGGGGCCCTTTTTCATATATTACCCCGGGCCCAATAATATCCAGGAACGGCCCTGATTATATGATGTTATGGTTATGTGTAAACTTGGTAGTTAGTTAAGAATGATTATGTACAGCCATAGCTTGAGGATTTGTGTTATTGCTTACAGGTTATTTCTATGAAAATTGCTTGTGTTACTCTGATCAATGTTTTATTACCTCTAACCAAAAACAAATTTGTAGCCAAGTGTTGTGTTGCAATGCCAACCATGAATATTGAATTTGTGGATGAAGTTAGGGGTTTTGGATTGTCAAAGTGTGGGCGTGTGATGCAGCAGGTGCTGCTGAAGTAATTTAAGTTGCTGCTTCTAGTGTTGTTATGCTTGATTTGTGATGTCTTAGTAGCTTGGTTCAACAAAGTTTTAGCCATTGATCTTAGTCACCATGCTCCAGTTGGTAATAAAATGTGTTTTTTTTTCACATATTTCATTTGTGCTTTTTGTATTATTATGTAATGTCATCGTGTAGCTATCCATAACATTGTTTTCATGAGTTGTTTAATTCATGATAATATTATGATATAAAGTTTACGAGTTTTGTTTTATTATTAGTACTACTACTACTACTACTACTACTACTACTACTATTATTATTATTATTTTTTTGGCAATTCAAAATAGTTATTGAAAACCAAAAAAATGGGGTACAACCTAAGGATGAATAAAGCAACAGGCTGCTCCTAACACATCCAACCAAACACACTACTACATCAAAATGAGCCTAGTCCTTTCTTGCTCATTACAGTTACAAGCAATTTTAAAGATAATCTCCTTAGCAAGAGCATGATGGGCCATCAGAGTGTTCCTAAAACACTTGATGTTACGTTGAAGCCAAATGGCATAGAGACACTCAGTAAACATCATAACATAAATCTTTCTTACTTCTAGCTTTATGCATACTTCTTCTTAGCTCTTCAATTGCATTCCTTTGAGGAAGTAAATCAATATACTGAAGAACAGTTTTCCACACAGTCATACTGTAACCACATTCAAAAAATAAATGCTGCACAATCTCCTCCTTCACATCACACAGCTTAAAAATGAGGCTACAATCACTATTCCACTTATGGACCTTTTCAGCAGTAGCAAGCCTATCTAATAAAGCCATGCAAAGAATAAACATACTATTTTGGAAATTTTTTTTTTTTTGGTAAGTAAGTAAAATTGTATTAACTCCAAAAAGAAACCAATAAACAAACTAACTTCCATGTAAGGAAGGGAAAAACTAAACTGGCCACATGTGGCCATTTTACAAATTGCTACACCACTCCTTGTCTCTCAAACTCCATTTTTCAGTATTACACAAGCTACTCCTATACTTCACTATACACTTTATTTCTTTTACTATACAATCAATTCTCTGTACTTTAAAGTTCCAAAAAGCATCATTTCTTGCTTGCCAAATATGATATACAGTGGCAGCAAGTGTAGCTAAAAGCATCTGTTTTCTGTGCTTAGACCCATTATACCTCTTCCTCGCCCAAGTTATCCACTGATGGAAATTCCTTTTCTTGTAATTAACCCCCAGCCAAACAAGAACATCCTGCAGTAACTGTTCACTGAACACACACTCAAAAAACAGGTGAGTATGGCTTTCTACATAAGTATCACATAAGCAACAAGTATTATCTGTGCTCACTTTGAATTGGAATAAGTGATCTTTTGTTCTGAGTCTCCCCTGAATTGCCAACCAAGATATAAATCTATGCTTAGGCAGAGATAACCTGTTCCAGATTCCACTTGCCTAAGGCATACACTGCTCCTCAACAATTAACTTGTTATAAACTTTGTCTATTGAGTAGGAATTGCTGCTGCTCCACAGATGCATACCTATGTGCTGCAGTTTGTTCTTTACTTTACATAACTCTTTCACAGCCCAACTTGCTCCCACTAGAGCCTGAAAATCCCACCAGTTATCTTCCTTGATATAGATGTTATGTATCCATTTCACCCATAAATCATCTTTTTTACAGCCAATGTTCCAAACTATCTTACCAACAACAGCTACATTCCAACTCTTTATGTCTCTAAAACCAAGCCCTCCAGTTTTTCTTGTGTCTGCAGATCTAACTCCAATTGACATGCCCTATTCTAACACCCTCAGCAGCTCCACTCCACAAAAAATGCCTACAGATGTTATTGATTTGTTGCATTACAGATTTTGGAAGAAGAAATATTTGTGCCCAGTAGCTATGGACACTTAAGAGCACAAAATTATCTAACTGGGCTCTCCCAGCAAAAGATAAGTGTCTTATACTCCAAGTTCTTATTCTAAGCACCATCTTTTCAATAAGCTTTTCACAATCTGCAGCCTTGAGTTTACTAGAACTGATTGGGACCCCTAGATACTTGAAAGGTAGATCATCTAACACAAAGCTAGAGAAATGTGCAACTCTCTCAATTTCCTCCCTTTCCATTGCTGTGTGATAAATTGCAGATTTACTTTTATTGGCCTATAAGCCAGAAGATTCAGAGAACAATTTCAAGCCTTGTAGAAGCATGTATGCTGATCTAGCTTCACCTTTGCAAAACAATAATAAATCATCTGCAAAACACAGGTGATTTATTTTCATGCTTTGACATCCTGTAAAAAACTTAAACTCCTCAATATCACCAATGTAACAGAGAATTCTTGTTAAGTACTCCATGCAAAGAACAAAAAGGAGAGGAGACATACGGTCTCCTTGCCTTATGCCCCTCTTAGCCTCAAAAAAACCTTCTGTACTTCCATTAATAAGCAGAGTGAATTTGGGAGTTGTAATACAAGCCATGATACAGCTCACAAAATGATCTGGGAATTTCAAAGCCACCAATAAATCATGAATGAAATCCCATTCAATTGAGTCATAGGCCTTTCTAAGATCAACCTTCATCATAATCCCTTTCACCTTGTTTCCTCTTTTACCAAACCTTTTCACCAGATCTTGACAAAGAAGTATGTTGCTTATAATACTTCTTCCATTAATGAATGCCCTTTGTTGTTGAGCTACTATGTCAGGGAGTATTTTACTAAGCCTTGTACAAATAAGCTTAGATATTGTTTTATATAGTATTGAACAACAATCTATTGGTCTATAGTCACCTACAGCAGCAGGACTAGGCACTTTTGGGATCAATGTGATGGCTGTCACATTAATTTCTTTCAAAAAATTTCCAGACCTAAAGAACTCCTGGATGGCAGTAATCACATCAGAACCAATAATACTCCAGCTCTTCTTGAAAAAGAAACTAGAATATTCATCAATCCCAGGTGATTTATCATTATGGATAGAAAACAAAGCCTCTTTTATTTCTGCACCAGAAAAATAAAGGTTTAAGGCTTGCTGTTGTTCACTACTGAGAACACTACCTTTATCAATGATAGCTTGCTCCACCTTACTAGTAGGGCTTCTGCTACCCAGTATACCATGATAGAAGTCAAGAAAGGCTTCCACCACTTCAGTAGAATTCTGAGCCCATGACCCATCAACCTTCTTGATAGTATTAATTTTATTCTGTATTCTCCTTATCTTTATACTCTGATGGAAGTACTTGGTATTATCATCCCCATCTGAAAGCCATTTCATTTTAGCATTCTGACTCAGAAAAGAACTGTAAATCGTATGAGCTTCTACATATTTCAATCTGGCCTCCTGTTCCTGAGATCTGCAATCAAGGCTGTCAGGAAACTCATGTAGTTGAGCTTGGGCTGTTACCATCTCCTGATGAGCTTGGAAATTCCAGATAGAAACATCACCAAACTGTTCTACATTGAGTTTCTTAAAGTCTTTTTTCAGCAACTTTTACTTACTGACAACTTGATACATTTTACTCCATGTGACTTGTTGACTCCATATTTGTGTAACAATTCCTTCAAACTGCTCAGCTTGACACCACATATTAAAGAATCGGAAAGGCTTCCTTTTGTGCTCATCATTGAAAGATTTTAGCACCAAAGGACAATGATCAAATTCCCCTTCTGGATGAATCATCACTTCAACTGTAGGCCACTCCTCAAACCACTTATCATTGCCCATCACTCTGTCCAACTTACAAAAAACCCTTCCTGCACCCTCTTGCTTGTTGTTCCATGAATAATACTGCCCATAAGTTTTCAATTCCTTTATCTTACAAAACTCCATACACTCCTGCATATCCACAATCTCTCTACTTCTAACTTGTTGCCCAATTCGATCATCCATTTTCAAAATAGCATTAAAATCACCTAGAATGATCCATGGAAAATCAGGTGAGTTTAAGCCCTTTAAATCATTCCACATACTTTCCCTGCCCTTTTTGTCATTCAAGCCATAAACAAAAGTGCAAAAGAACTTCCTGCTACCATTCACCACTTCAACTTCAGCATGAATCAGTTGACTAGTACACAACCTAATGGATACATGAACTGAGGTAGGATGCCAGCAAAGGATATTATTATTATTTTTGTTTTTAGTATTTTGAGAAAAATGTTATTTTGAATTGAAATTCTTCGGTTGCGATCCTCGATTTCTGCTGATTGGGTGTAAGGCCTTAAGGGCATCCGTGTAATTGATGATTGAGTATCATTTTATTATTACTATTTTATTTGAGAGCAAGATATCCGGGGGGACGGAATCCCAAGGTGAAGAACATGCAAACCATAGGACGGAATCCTAGGTATACCTTGGTTTTGTTGTCGTCCGATAGGTCGATGAGGACGGAATCCTACAGTACATCGGGAGTATGGCCATTCTTAGACACATGCAGGATGGAACGTAACCCATAGGCTGTCTGGAGGTTGCGATCTGACATTACCATAGGAAGTTCACTAGCATTCAGCTCTCTCTCTCTCAAACTAATTATATTTTATTACTTTAAACTTTGATGATTTATATTGTTGACCATTGAGTTTATATGTATATTTATTAATCCAATTATTTATTTTTGTTATCGTTACCCTATTTGTATTAGCATGTTGTATAGTCTTTATTGTATTTATTTATCTGAAGTTTATTTGTGAGATGTTGATGTATGACTTGATTATTAATGCTTTTATAACTCTTATATGGATCCTGATTGAGCTGGGAGAACTGTTAGTTACCCCCACTGATTGTGGATGTTTGTTGATATTTTGCAGGTGATTATTTCTTGTTATGGGAAATAAGAGAAAGGTTATTTAGGATTTTTTTTGAGACGTGTTATTTTATATAAATTTACAATATTAGGATTATGAGGTTGTTTTGCCTCTTTATGGATATTTTGGATTATTTTAATTGGGTTTTGTTTTTATTTAGCTTAATTTTACCTTTGATTAGAGTGACATTTCCGTCAGGCGATATTTCCGCTATCGCCATTTCTTTAATAAAATATTTTATTTTGTTTATATTATGTTAATAAAATGACGGAGTGTTACAGTTGTGATCGGTTCCCTAGGTGTCGTTACTTCCTATGGTTCCGGGTCAAGAATAAAATCACCCTAGTCTAACTAACTAGCCTAATAATGAAGAACAAATGTTGAGTTACAACTTTCTCTCTCCTAAGAATGTGTTTTTCTCTCTCTAATTAACCTAGAAGAATGTGCTCATTACTTAGAACCCTCTTTTCTGGAATTCAAAGCTTTCCCTAAATGTCTTAAGAGAGGATATTTATACCCCTCATAAATACAACTCAAAGTAAGGGCAAACAGCGAAAAAAATCGGGAGCTGAACCATTCAGAGCTCCCGCTCCATGCTTGGAGCACCAGCTCTGAGCCAAATGTAAGATATTTCGTCAGCAGGTCGAAGCTCCCGCTCCATCCGTGGAGCGCGAGCTCTGAACTTAAGTGAGGCTTCCCTCCTGCAAGTCGAAGCTCCCGCTCCAACAAGCTGGAGCGCCAGCTTCAATTTCTCGGCAAAATGCCTGTATAACATGGGGACTCGGAGCTCCCGCTCTAGAGCTGGAGCGCCAGCTTTGGCTCAGTTTCTACTCTTCCTTGCAGTTTCAAGCTCCTTATCTCCATCCAAAGACTTCCTTTTGGCATTCCAAGCTTCGACAATCTCGATTAGGCCGCTACGGAACCTGAAATAAGATAAGAACAAGTCATAGCATAGGGTGTTCACAACATTCAATCTTCACATGAATAGAAAGCTACCTACAACTCCCAAAAAGACTCAAAATGCATGAAGCTAGTAGATTCACTAACATTGAACAAAGCTAAGCTAAATAAGCATAAAAATGGACAAAACAAAGGCTTAATTAGGGTGGAAAGAGGCCATAAAAGTAGCCTTAAAAGCCACTTATCAAACTCCCCCAAACTAAGTCCTTTGTTCGTCCTCGAATAAAGAGAAAGCAGCAAAGTCTGTACACTAACTCACTTTCGTAGGAATCACGGTCAATTTTAGCGTAAATGACAACCCCTTTAAACCTCAAAGTTGCCAAGGAGGACGAGTGTGCTCTCGTAAGGGTTTTCTAAGAGTTTGACACATAACTCTAGATCTTAGAACCCAAGGCAAATCATAAATAAATAAACCAAAGAAAATAAAAATGTGCTCTTAAGTGAGATTTTGAAGAGAAGCAAACACAAATGGATGCAAGAATTTCTAGACACTAAAAGTAAGCATGCTCAAAGATGTCCATAGGTTGATTAAAACATACCATACACTAAGCATAAAGAACTAGATAGAGCACAATTCCTCAAATTCTACAACCATGCAACCGCGTTCTCTCAACCAGTTTCAAATTCGCCATTCAAGGTAGCTTCTCTAAACTCCGAAAAATGGAGCCGATAAATGTAACAAGAAATAGAATAGGAGAAGGTTACTAGACATCTCGACATAGCACACTCGCTCAATAGGCTTGATTCCAATCTTCCGCCACCGACAACGACTCAACCTTCTAAGGTGAAAAGGACTTTTTAAGGGTGGTAACGTAGGCTAGGGGTAAAGGGTGTGAATAAATTTAGATAGTGGTGCTCAATCCTAATATAGTGAAGTCTTAGTAGGAGCGAAAGAGCTAAATACCCATGAATCACAAATCATATTCAACCATTTAGGGATAAGGTTCCCCCAAACTTATTAAAAAAAAAAACATAACAATAAAAGAACTATTTTTGGATTTTCTTTCTATTTCTCCCTTTTTTGATATTTTTTTATTTTGTTTTCATTTTTCCCGCCTTCTTTGACTTTGGGTGGCTTTTTCTATGAATTTACAATTGCATTTATTCAAGAATATACACAAAATTTCCACTATACCACATGAATCTCATCATTTTCCTTTCCCCTTATTTTTTTTTAAATATCACTCAAGACAATCGCTCTAACTTCACTATTCACTACAAGGGTGAAAAATAAAACAAGGAGGCAATTGGCTTGTATTGAGGTAATCAAAGAAAAGGATAAGGCTCAAAGGGTTAAGAGGAAGGGCAAATGCAAATAAAAACAAAACCAAGAAAAAGAGAAAAAAAAAAAAAACAAGAATAAAAGCCCTAAACTATAGAGATAAAAATAGTCACCGAAATGAACGCCGTTATCTTTCCCTAGAGTGGCTCGGTCGCGATCTTAGATATATTAGAGTCAAGTTCTCGATATAAGTATGCAATGTCGAGGATCCATGCACTAAAAATAGATGTTGGGGCTTATTTTTTTGAAAGTCCTCACATGGGATTATCATGCAAATACTACCTTTAAGGTTTCAAATCACTAGAGAGAGCAACACCATCATTCCACAATCCATGAATTAAGGTCTTGTGCTCTCAAAAAGTTCTAACCACTACCTTAACATAGGGTATCCTAAAATCAACCATAAACATCTCAAAGCATGCGGACTTCTAACATCTAGGAATAAAAGCATTCAAAAGAGTGGAGCTTCAATGATATTGTTTTCAACTCAAGAGCAAAAGAAATAAATAAAAGAAAAATTTGCCTTGATTCATGCGTTTTTTTTATTTTTTTTTATAGCAAGAGATGAAAGAAAGTAGGTAATGACACGTAATCAACACAATCACAAAAATTTTGCACTTAAACCCAGGTGGTGTTCATAACCACCAATGTAAAATTTAAAGCCAAGCAACCTCGAACGATCATCTTCTTTCCTAAACGATCCTAAAACTAAGCAAACAAGTAATTAAAAGGGAGTTGGAACGATCTCACCCATCATTGAAGCAATAAAGGCCAAATGAAATATCCGAAGTAAAAGAGCATCTTCAAACCTTGACTTCATCTCCGGATACTTGCTATGAAAGGTCATCAACTCAAAAGAGAGATCAGTTCCAACAAGAGTATATACAAAAGGCAGTGAGATGAGAAATTACATGTTAAGAAAAACAAACATATCTAGGTCAACATATAGCTCAACAACTCCTTAAACTTGCAATGCCCCCGAGCCATGACCCCTAAAATTGCGCCCCTAGATCAAATACAATGCAAAGTACACCCCCCAACTTGAATGGTAAACCGACCTCGGTGAGGCCAAGGAATAGTGAAATGAAAAAGGGAAAGGGGGAGGAGGGGGGATTCATGGGGTGATCTAAGATCCACTTGGCCCGCCCTCATCGGGGTGGCGCCAATCATAATCAAGCTCGATCGGGGTCCCATCCTCACGCAAGGGGGGCCATGGGGTTCCCAACCACCGTAAAAGTTGGGAGGGAATCCCGAGTACCCCGTATAGAGTGGGACATGGCTATGCTCCGGTGGGATGTACCTATAGGCGGGGTCGCCGAAATAGTCACACCCCCCGGGCAGGGTATAGTCATACGGGGGAAAAGTGCACCGCTCCCTAATTTGGGAGGATGGACCTTGCCAATAGGGATAGACCGGCTCACGAGGAGTGCCATCAATGTGCTCCTCTCCCCAACTTGGCACTGGCCCTAGCACTAGAGGCTAATAGGGATGGTTAACCGGTGGGGCGATGTGCCCTTGCTCCAGAAAAAAATGGTTGAAAAGCAAAGAATTGTGGAGCGCCATCCCTTGGTTATTGGCCTCCAATTAGCCCACTTGCAAGCTTAAGTTATTAAAAGCATGTTCAATGTTAAAACTAGAAGGGTAGGAGTGGCTCATACCTCCCTCCTCTTGGGAGGGGTGACGTTCGTGCTCCACTCCTTGTGGTCTTGGTTGTCGTTGTTGTTATTGTTGTTGGTGGTGGTGTTGTTGCCTTGCTCTGTTTCTTCTTTCAATCTCATTCGGATCAAGCTCCGAAGCATCAATCTCCTCAAATGGTACTCTCCATGGATTTGGGGTATTTGCTGGGGGTTCGGTCATGAATCTATTGGGGATCTTGCACCATATTGCACCCTTGATCAACCAAAAGGTAGCTCTAGATGTCTCTTTGGTGAATTTCATGTTCTTGAGGTGATCAAAGTTGAGAACCGACCCATAGTTCTCCGGCACCATCTTTACAAGTTGCTCTTTGAACCCGAGCTTATAAGCAAGCCATGTCACCATCCCTCCCAATTGGATGGGCCCTTTCATTCTTGTGTCTTGCTTGATGGTGAGCATCCTTGTGGCAAGCAAAACACCCAAGTTAACTTTGTCGGCCGGGTTACTTTGATCTAGCAACCTTCTTCCTTCACTTGCTCTCCATAGCAAATGTAGTTCTTGGTCGCTCATTTTTCCTAGATCTTGGCGGGAGAAGAAACAATACACCAACATACGATGAAAGTACCTCAATGCGGCATGATGGATTTTGGGGGCTTTGGATGAGTTAGAGAGGAAATCCCTAGACCCATCAGTTATCCTCTTCCACCAAGCTTGCATGTCGTAACCTTCAACTCCATCCCCAGAACAATCAAACACCTCGGCTCTAGGATTCCAACCAAAATACTCATTAAACTTTGCAAGGTTCATGGTGTGCTGGTGGTTGCACATCCTGAATTAAATCTCAAACGTGTCCCCCGCCTCCGTAGATGTCCTCTTGAATTCAAAGCTAGCTAAGAATTCTAGAGCTAGAGTGCGGTAGGTGAGGGGAGGTTGCGCGGGGTGGTTGTAGGTCTTATCTGTGGTAACCCAATCATTTAGGATTTAATTTTTAAGAAACGGGGCAAAACTGAGTGTACGAGCAAGGTCGCACACTTTATCATCAATCCCGAGGTGGAAATAAGTTATATGATCATAGAAAAGGGTTTGTTTCACCTCCCTCTTCTCAAGCTCACGAAACTTTGCTTTATGTTCGGGTTTGGTAAGGTTCACACTGTAGGTAGGTGAGGTGTTAGTGCGAGGTCTTTTTGAACCCATTACACCGGTATCAAGCACAATAGTCAACAACAATAATCACCACCAACAACAAAATCAACCAACAAAAACCAGCAACAATACCCAAAGGTTGTAGAATCCAAGAATTTTCCTCAACAACCACCACAACTCCACAAGTATCCCCAAAAATTAGCACAATTAACCAACAATAACACCACCACAATCACCAATTAATCGATTTCAAGAACAAACTCAAGCCAAAACACCTAATTTAATCTAACACAAAAACTCCAAGGGAAGCCCTAACAAAACCAAGCACAAATACTCAAGAATAAGCAAAATGAACTTGATTAGGAGAGATTTTACCACAATTGGAACCAAATTCTTCTTCTTATTGTGCAAAGGAGAGTAAACCCGAGTAAAATCCGAAGTGGCCCGAGCAAAAACCCCGAATTGATGCTAAGAGTTGAACTTGTTGTGGGAAATTTTGAGTAGAAGTGAGAATGGGGAACGTTTTGGGCGTTTTTGAGAGAAATTTGAGCAATATTGATGAGTAAAAGTGGTGATTTGTGGAGGGTTTGGGTGGAATGTGGGTGGTTTGAGGAGAGAGTGAGGGTTTGAGTGAGAGAATGGGAGGGAATGAGGCTGGTATGCGTTTTTTTTTAAGAACAGGTGCTCGAAGCTCCCGCTCCATTCCCTAAGTGGGCGCTTTGACTGGCCCGATGTATTTTTTTTTCAGAAACATCGCCCGAAGCTCCCGCTCCACTACCCAAAGCGGGCGCTTTGACTTGAGCGGGCGCTCCAACATTTGGAGCGGGGGCTTTAAAATCTCGGCATTTGCTTTGCCTGCAGCATCAGAGCGGGTGCTCTAATGTTTGGAGCAGGAGCTCTGAATCAAACACTCGGCATAAAAATTTTCTTTTGGCTGGGGCGGGCTCTCCAAAAGTCTGGAACGGGGGCTTCAGATTCTCGGCTTTCTTTGCTTTGAGCTTCAGAGCGGGCGCTTCAAAGGTTGGAGCGGGAGCTCTGTATCCAGCACTTAACAACTTTTTTCCTTTAACGCTGGGGTGGGCGCTCCAAGAAGTTGGAGCGGGGGCTTCAAATTTTCGGCATTCTTCACAATTAGAAGCGGTATTTGGAGCGGGCGCTCCAATACTTTGGAGCTGGAGCTCTGAGCCCAATACTTGGCCGATTTTCTTTTTCCCTTTTCCTACACACATACACAACAAACCATACCCTATGGAGGTTTAAATTAGCCCAAAGTGAGATGTAAGACTTAGCTTGAAACTCGACTCAACTATTGGTTAGATGAGCCGAGAGGCCGTGCCCCGTATTTCCCAATCAAACTAATATCAACCTCCTCCCTTGGGGAAAAATCCTCCGAATTTTACAATCCACCTAAACAAAATCAAAATCAAAATCAAAGTTCAACAATAACAAAACATAAATAATATATACAAAGGCGCTTGATTTATGGTCTTAAGCTAGACCTCTTCATCTTTCTCAAATGGCTTCGGGGGACGAGTCGGTTGGGACCGACTCGAGCATCAAACAACCAAGTTTTCCAATTTGTTCCTTATCGAAATATTTCTTGATTCTTTGGCCATTTACCATGAACCTAGCTCCATCTTCACTTTCCAATTCAAACGAGCCATAGGGAGTGACCTTGGTGATAGAGAATGGGCATGACCACTTAGACTTCAACTTTCCGGGGAAAAGACGGAGTCGTGAGTTGAATAAGAGAACTTTGTCGCCGACCTTGAAGTCACGATCTTTGATTCTTTTGTCATGCCATTTCTTGGTTTGCTCTTTGTAAAGCCTAGAGCTCTCATATGCATCGAACCTTAGTTCTTCCAACTCATTGAGTTTGAGCAACCTCTTCTTTCCGGCCAAGTCGGGGTCCATATTGAGCATTTTCACGGCCCACCATGCCTTGTACTCAAGCTCAACCGGTAGATGACACCCCTTTCCATACACAAGCCGATAAGGAGTAATGCCAATCGGGGTCTTGTAAGCGGTCCTTAGAGCCCAAAGAGTGTCATCCAAACGAAGAGACCAATCTTTCCTTGATTTATTTACCATCCTTTCGAGCAAATTCTTGATTTCGCGATTTGAGACTTCCACTTGCCCTTGAGTTTGAGGATGGTAGGGCAAACCGACCTTATGGTGCACATCATACTTTTTCAAGAGAGCTTCAAATTGCTTCTTAGCAAAATGAGACCCTTCATCACTAATGAGACATCGTGGCACTCCAAATCGAGGGAAGATGATCTTTTTTAGCAACTTCAACACTACCTTATGGTCATTGGTAGGTGAAGGGATGGATTCTATCCACTTGGTCACATAATCCACAGCCACCAAAATATATTGGTTTCCACAAGAAGAAACGAAAGGACCCATAAAGTCCACACCCCATACGTCAAAAGGCTCAACTTCAAGAATAAATTGTTGGGGCATTTCATTCCATTTGATTATTCCCCCCATTCTTTGGCATCGGTCACAACGAAGGATGAATGTGTGAGCGTCTTTATGCAATGTTGAGCACCAAAGGAGACAATCAAGGATCTTTGCTACTGTTTTACCAACACCACCATGGCCTCCACATGCAAGTGAGTGACAATGCTCCAAAACTCCTTTAATCTCGTGAGTAGGCACACATTTTCGAAATACACCATCACTACACCTCTTGTACAAATGCGGATCATCCCAAAAATACCTCTTGACCTCCTTGAAAAACCTTTTTCTTTGTTGAGAATTGTAGTCATGAGGCACCACTTCACTCGCCAAATAATTAGCAATATCGGCGTACCAAGGGATTGTGTTGGAAATGATTGCCATGAGAGTGTCATCACGAAGCTCATCATTGATTGGTTTCTCCGCCTCACCATAGGAAGGATGGTCTAATGGCAACCGAGAGAGGTGATCCCCCACAAGATTTTCACTCCCCTACTGATCAAGAATCTCCATGTCAAATTCTTGAAGGAGGAGAACCCATCGAATTAGCCGTGGCTTGGCATCTTTCTTGCTCCTTAAGTACTTGACCGCGGCATGATCGGTGTAGACGATGGCCTTATTGCAAACAAGATAAGGCCGGAATTTGTCAAATGCAAACACCACCGCCAACATCTCCTTCTCCGTGGTCAAGTAATTCTTTTGTGCATCATCTAGAATGCGGCTTGCATATGAGATCACATTCAATTTCTTGTCCTTCCTTTGTCCAAGCACAACACCAACTGCATAGTAACTCTCATCACATATTAGTTCAAATGGGAGCTCCCAATCCGGAGCTTGCACAATGGGCGCATTCACTAAAGCATTTTTCAAGGTCTCAAATGCCTTTGTGCAAGCTTCATCAAATCAGAACTCCACTTCTTTTTGAAGTAAACTCGTCAAAGGTCTTGTAATTTGTAAAAAACCTTTGATGAAACGGCGATAAAAGCCGGCATGCCCCAAGAAGGCACGCACCCCGGTCACCGAAGTGGGTGGGGGTAGCTTTTCAATCACCGCGACCTTTGCCGGATCAACTTCAATTCCATTCTTTGAAATCTTATGGCCAAGGACAATGCGCTCCTCAACCATAAAATGACACTTTTCCCAATTTAATACAAGGTTCGTCTCTTGACATCTTTTTAAGACTTTCTCGAGATTTTTTAAGCACTTATCAAAAGACGAACCGCAAACACTAAAATCATCCATGAAAACTTCAATGACATCTTCAAGCATGTCGGAAAAGGTGGCGGACATGCACCTTTGGAAGGTAGATGGAGCATTGCATAAACCGAAGGGCATTCTTCGGTATGCAAATGTTCCATAAGGGCATGTAAAAGTTGTTTTATGTTGGTCATCCGGATGTATAGGAATTTGGAAGAATCCGTAGTAACCATCAAGAAAACAATAATGAGAATGCTTTACCAACCTCTCCAACATTTGGTCAATGAATGGCAAAGGGAAATGATCCTTCCTAGTGACTTTGTTTAGCCGCTTATAGTCAATGCACATCTTCCACCCCGTCACGGTACGGGTGGAGATGTCATTTCCCTTGTCATCCTTAACAATAGTCATGCCACCTTTCTTAGGCACCACATGAACCGGACTCACCCATTTGCTATCCGAGATAGCATAGATGATGCCCGCTTCACGGAGCTTAAGAACCTCTTGTTTCACAACTTCCTTCAAAGTCGGATTCAACCGCCTTTGAGGCTCAATAGAGGTGGCATGATCATCCTCAAGGTGGATGCGATGCATACACAAACTAGGGCTAATACCCTTGATATCATCAATACTATATCCTATGACACCCTTATATTTTCTCAACAACTTAATCAATTTTTGCAAGGAGATGTCATCAAGGTTAGCATTGAAAATAAAAGGATATTCGCAATCATTCTCAAGAAAAGCATATTTGAGAGAGGGGGGAAGGGGTTTCAATTCTACCTTGGGAGGAGGCTTAGAACTCTCCCCCTTGGCCACGGTTTGGATCAATGGGAGCTCATCTTTGCTTTCTTGGGCATCCGTATGAGCTTCACTAAGTTGGGCTTCAATCTCCATGGCCTCTTTTGATTTTTCCATCCCCTCATTATCTTGGAGGGCCTCATAAAGCGTATCATGTCTCATGCTTTGTACCCTCTCATAAAGAGCTATCTCCGACTCCACCAAGTCTACTCTCCACACCTTCTCCACCATAGGTTGCTTCAAGGTTTTCGAAAACTCAAACACAACTCTTTCACCGGCCATCTCACAAGTGATCGTGTTGTTCTTGCAATTAATCACAGCTCCCATTGTTTTAAGAGCTTCTCTCCCAAGGATAAGAGGAGTATGAGGGTCCTCCTCTATATCCATTACAACAAAATCACAAGGTACAAAGATATTGCCAACTCGAATTGGTATATCTTCGAGTTCTCCACAAGGTAGCTTAATCGAGCGGTTGGCTAATTGAATTGTCTTCTTTGAAGGCACCATCTCAAACTTGAGCAACTTTGCAATGGACAAGGGCATTAAGCTCACACTTGCACCCAAATCGGCCAATGCTCCCTTGGTCTCAAGATCTCCCAATTTCACCGGGAGAGTGAAACTACCCGGATCTCGTTGCTTGGGTGGCATTTGGCGTTGCACAAGCGCACTCACTTGGTGTGGAAGAGTGATGCATTATTCATTGAGCTTTTTCTTGTTGGAGAGAAGTTCTTTGAGGAACTTTGCATAGTATGGCATTTGTGACATGGCCTCAAGGAAGGGAATGTTGATTTCAAGACCTTTCAACATGCTCATGAACTTGTTGTACTTGTCATTCAACTTTCTCTCAACTATCCAATCCGGAAATGGTGGAGCAGGATCGAATCTTGATGGTTGGACATTTGTTGATGTTTGCTTTTCTACCTCAACCTCTTTCTCCTTCTCAACACCCTCTTTTTGGGTTTCATTTTCTCCCTTTTCAACAACTTGTTCTTCTTTCTCCTTATCCTCCTCTTGTTGCACCGCTTTAGGTCCTTGGTAGGATCTTCCGGACCTTAGGGAGATGGCCTTCACATGGTGGGAGTTTGCGGGATTCGGAGTAGGTTGACCGAGAAACTTCTCATTTGAGAGTCGAGAAACCCTCTCGGCTAGTTGGGCAACTTGATTGTCAAGGATCTTTTGGTGAGAAGTGGTTTTTTGGAATTTTTGGTCAACTTTTCGATCAAGGTTGCTCAACTTTTGTTCAAATTATTGAGAAATATTTTTGATGTTGTCTAGGATAAGAAGGGTGTCCGGATATGGACTACCTTGGGGGTTTGAGGTGTTTAGGAAGGTGGTTGTGGGTTGGTTTGAGAATTGATTTGGTGGAAGGGGCTTGTTGAAGTTGTTTCTAGCATTTGGATGTAAATAGGGAGCTCCTTGGTTCGCTTGATTGTTGAAATTGGTTGGTCCACCATAGTCATTGAACCTCGGATTAAGATTGGGGTTAGGGCCTCTCCAATTATCCCTTTGATCTCTTTGATTATTGAGATAACCCATAGCCACCACATGCTCGGGGTCCTTACCACCACAATAAGAGGTGTCGTGGTTGGTACCCCCACAAATTTCACATGAGAATGAGTTTACTTGCCGAGATGATGAAGAAGAAGCTTGCTCTTTCCCTAGCTTCTTTTCAAGAAGTTGCTCCATGAAAGCTTTGAGTGACTCTTGGTCAAGCTTGAATTTCCCATTAGCTTTTCCTTGGCTTCTTCTCTTACCACCCCATGAATAGTTGCGAACCACATCCTCAATTGTATCTTTGAGTTGAGCTTGGGGAACTTTTCTCAATTGGCCTCCGGCTCCCGCATCAAGATTGGCTCTACTAATGGGATCAAGGATCAAGAGCATCATAGAAGAATCTAATAAGTAGAGGCTCGATATACTCATGATGGGGGCAAGCTTTAACGTACTCATTGAATCGTTCCCAAGCTTCACCTAGAGACTCATCCGATTCTTGTTGGAAGTTGGAGATCTTCTTTCTCATTTCCGCGGTCTTCTCCTCCGAAATAAATTTTTTAGGAAGGCTTTGGCCACCGCCTTCCAAGTGGTCAAGGAGTTTGGCTTGAGATTCTTAAGCCACCTATAAGCTTTTCCCGCCAAAGATTGCCGGAAGAGATGCATACGGATGTATTCTTGGGTGACTTGGTTCGTTTGGACCATGGCGCACAACTTAAGGAACCTATCAAGATGCTCAATAGGATTCTCATGCGTGGCTCCGGAAAATTACTCCCTAAGCACCATTTGTGTAAATTGTGGATGAATAGCGAAGTTTGTATTGGTGGTGGGGAGCAAAATGCCACCGGTGAGCTCATAGTCCTCCAGATTACCAAAGTCTTGAAATAGAGGGTTGTCATCTTCGGCCATGGCTTCACTTGCCTCACTTGAGGAGTCCAAAAATATTTCCTCCTCCTCGGTTTGATGTTCAAATAACCTCCGAACTTGCCTCAAAGTACGGTCGATTTCCGGGTTAAGAGGAGTGGTAGGAATACCTTGAGATCTCCTTATCATTCAACAAAGCTAAGCAAATGGTTAATAATGACAACACAATCACAAAAAATGAAGATAAAAAGCAATTGATGGGCAATAAACAAAGTTTAAACAACTCGTTGCTCCCCGGCAATGGCGCCAAAACTTGATCGGTCCCCTAGGTGTCGTTACTTCCATTGGTCCCGGGTCAAGAATAAAATCAGCCTAGTCTAACTAACTAGCCTAATAAGGTAGTATAGCGTAGTAAGGGGTCGTATCCACGGAGAAGCAAGGGGTTTTACACTTAGTTCGAGATGTAATCAATTGACGGGAGTAAAAGGGGGTTTATGTAAACAACTAGACTAACTAAGACAAATAGAATAAGAGTGATTAATCAATAAGACAAACACTAGGGATAGGGGGAATCATGGAACTCACAACAACAATTTCAATAATATTTGGTAGGCAATGGTTCAAATCTATTGAGGGTCTTGGTCCAACATCAAGAGGTCACTCTCGCACACCTCTCAACACCGCCTACCCAACCCCGCCTATGAGGTCATGGTCTACCCATCATCAAGTCATCACTAATATCAAGCTTGCTCTCATATAACCCAACATTAGCTTAAGATTCAAGCACAAAGGTGATCAAGCTTCATGCTTTAACAATAAAATACCTTGATTCGAGCACCAAAAGAACAATCACCAAAACCAACCAAACATCATTCAAAATCATCACAAAGTCCCATCATCCCCCTTCCCTTGCTAGAAATCTAGCCTAGGAAGGAGAAAAACATAGTAAGACTAGTAGAAGCAACAGTAAAAGGAGAAAACATACTAAAACGACTAAGCATGATTAGTGAAAACGAGAAAGATTAAACTTTTGAACAATAGACTATTAGGACTAATCAAGGCAAGCATAAACTAATTTAAACAAGCATAAAACTGAACAAATAACCAAAATTAAGATAGGAAATGAGGATTAGAGACTAGAAATTACCAAAAGATTGATGATTTGATTGATAAAAATGAAGAACAAATGTTGAGTTACAACTTTCTCTCTCCTAAGAATGTGTTTTTCTCTCTCTAATTAACCTAGAAGAATGTGCTCATTACTTAGAACCCTCTTTTCTGGAATTAAAAGCTTACCCTAAATGTCTTAAGAGAGGGTATTTATACCCCTCACAAATACAACTCAAAGTAAGGGCAAACAACGAAAAAAATCGGGCGCTGAACCATTCAGAGCTCCCGCTCCATGCGTGGAGCGCCAGCTCTGAGCCAAATGTAAGATATTTCTTCAGCAGGTCGAAGCTCCCGCTCCATCCGTGGAGCGCGAGCTCTGAACTTAAGTGAGGTTTCCCTCCTGCAAGTCGAAGCTCCCGCTCCAACAAGCTGGAGCGCCAGCTTCAATTTCTCGACAAAGTGCCTGTATAATATGGGGACTCGGAGCTCCCGCTCCAGAGCTGGAGCGTCAGCTTTGGCTCTGTTTCTACTCTTCTTTGTAGTTTGAAGCTCCTTATCTCCATCCAAAGACTTCCTTTTGCCATTCCAAGCTTCGACAATCTCGATTAGGCCGCTACGGAACCTGAAAGAAGATAAGAACAAGTCATAGCATAGGGTGTTCACAACATTCAATATTCACATGAATAGAAAGCTACCAACAACTCCCAAAAAGACTCAAAATGCATGAAGCTAGTAGATTCACTAACATTGAACAAAGCTAAGCTAAATAAGCATAAAAATGGACAAAATAAAGGTTTAATTAGGGTGGAAAGAGGCCATAAAAGCGGCCTTAAAAGCCACTTATCAAGTTGGTATCAGAGCAAATGATCCAAAAACTCTCAATGAGTTGCTACATATTCCATGAGAAATGTGTAGTTGTTGCATCTAGGATTATTAGTATCTTGGGCTCCAAGAAAAGTTCTTAATGAGAGTTACTTGGGTAAGAAGAAAGCCTTGGGAGTTATTTTTGTTGACTGGTGTGTAGGCGTGGATTTTTTAATTCCTTTAATGCCTACACGCGGTGTGAGCGCGTTTATTTGACTACCCCATTGTTAAGGTTATCAAAAATACGTTTTGAAGTCGCCAACAAGTCTTTAAAGGAAAACTTATAAACTTAATTGGATATTAAATTGTAGGGACATCTTAGGGACTTATCCAATGTAAATTTCCCCGTCATGACTTCATAGATGGTCAGAAACCAAAAATTGAGTTCGGGGGTGAGGTTACAATATAGTCAGGAACTATATTGCCCATTGTTGGCCTCTACTAAATATCGATTCATAACAGATTTTATGCAAAAGAATAATCATATAATATTTTAAGCACCCGAAAAATAGTTAGTCTAGGTTGGTTCTAGAAACACATAAGAAGACTAATTATTTAGTGACAAGTTATTAGACAATCAAATTAATGGGTCCTAGCAGGTTGTCCATGTTATCTGAATTAGTTAGAACATTTATTTAGGTCTTGATTAATAATAAATACAAGGTGATAAATATTGCAATCAGGCATGAAAAATAATATGTTCATAAAAATAAACAAAAATAAGAAAATAAAATACTGTAGGGAGTTAGTATAATATTTACAATACTTACAGCGCATGAATATATTAATAACCTACATCACGAATAGAATGTTTGTAACTTCAAGAAAATAATAAAAATAAATAAAGAAAACAAATAAAGATAGTTAATTTAGTTGACCCACAGAAATTATACCACCGTCCGGGATCGTTGATTTGTACGGATCTTGGAAAATTGAATTATTGAACGAGTCTTGAAAACACGTTACATTGTATTGTTGCGTGAAAAAAGACGAGTTAAACAAAATTGTTTTTTGTTCATTATTTGGGTCTAAGCATGATGAAGATTAGATGATGATCGTGTGATGAAAGTGTGTGGTAGTGGATTAGTATTTTTAGTGTAGATCTTAGATGCTGACTTATTAGTGGGATGATAGGTGGATGATGATGATGATCAGTGTTGGTGTGCTTTATTGTATGATAGGCGAGGATGATAGGGGGTGGAATTAGGAAGATTAATGAGGGGATAGGCGCATGAGGGAGGATTATGGTGAGTGATGTGGGTATGCAGTGAGAGTGTGAAATGAGTGTATTATATAGTGTAGGTAGGTAGTTGCATTGTAATAGGTTTCCGAAAGTTAGTAGGTCTCTAAAAGATTTTTGTCATAAAAGATTTTAGAAAAGAGTTTGTTGTATTCCATGTTTTGATGATGCCAAATACTTAGGTTATAATATAGATTTTATTTTGCGAAAAATATAAAATACTAAAAATAATGTAATGGTTATTTTTGCATTTATATCTTGTGGAGAAAGATTATTTATTTAATCTAAGTCAAGATATTAGTTTTATACACTTCGAATTTTTATTATAAGGTATGTTTGCTATATCTAGTAACTTAGAATCTTTGGATAAAAGATTCTTAGTTATTAGATGGTTGTTGCTTTGCTTAATAATAGGTTGAAAAGCGCGTGGCATATTTTATGGAACAACTTCCATGAAACTAGCTAACTGTTCCAACAAACTCGCTGGAGATACTCCCACTAATGGATAGTGGAAGTTGGTTTATTTCCGTTGCAATGAACGTGGAGGAAGTGCAGCGTGTTCTTGAGCCATTATCTCCACATCACTACAAGCGAACATCATGGAGAATTATAATTCCAGATGAAGAAGCTAGATAGCAGCAACTATATAAGAGGAAGATCATTCAAAGAAAAACACACAACTTTCTTGAGCGAAAATTCATTATTATCTTAGAAATTTTTCTTGTAATTTCCTCTCATATTCAACATACTTATTATTGTAAAATTCATAGTGTTTGGGTGAGAGAAAATTAAGAGAATATCCTTGTAATCAAGAAAGAGAAAGAAAGAGAGAAAAGAGAAGACTTCGAGTGAAGTCAAAGTGAGTGTCATCAGTTCAGGGGGGAACTGAGTGACTGGGAACGAGTTCCTAGAGGAACAGAGAAGGTCCATTAATAGATTGTAAAAAGATCGAGTCTTTTGGCTTATTATAGTAAAGAGAGGTTGAGTCAAAAGATCGTGTGTTTGTCTCTTTCTACTTTTAGTTTGTTTTAATTCCGCAATATAATTTGAAAATTTCCCCTCAACTACAATTCACCCCCCCTCTTGTAGTTGGTCTAGTGTTCATACTAGAATAACAATTGGTATCAGAGCCTAGTACCTCCAGAATCAGCTAACACTGAGGAGATTGTACCTGGAACAATGAACACTGCGGGAGAAAAGCTTGATGAAGTATATTCAACTCAACGCCCACCAATGTTCAATGGCAAACACTATCCATACTGGAAGAATCGTATGGAGATATATATCAAAGCTGTAAATTACCAAGTATGGAAGGTAATTGAAATTGGTGACTTTAAAGTCACAACGAAGAACGAGAAAGGGGAACTGATTCCAAAACCCCTTGCCGAGTTTGACAAAGATGACTTTGACAAAATGGAAACGAACAACATGAAGCTGCTCCATTGTGGTCTTGGTCCCCATGAACACAATCGAGTCATGGGATGCAAGACTGCTAAGCAAATGTGGGAACTCCTTCAAATCACTCATGAAGGAACAAGCGAAGTGAAACGATCAAAGATCGATATGCTCATGCATAAGTATGAATTGTTTCATATGAAACCAAAGGATTCTATTCAAGACATGCTCACTCGCTTCTCAAACATCATAAACGAACTTGAATCTTTGGGGAAGATAATTTCTCCAGAGGAACAGGTTCGTAAGGTACTAAGGAGTCTACCACAAGATGAGAAATGGATGGCCAAGACAACGACATTGTTGGAAACCAAGGACTTCACAATGTTCAACATTGAACAACTTGCTGGTTCCTTGATGACCCATGAGTTACATCTAGAAACTCATGAAACTGGATCATCAAAGCCTAAGACTCTGGCTCACAAGTCAGAGGAATAAGAAGATTCATAAATTGATAATGAAGAAGCTGCGATGATCGTAAGAAGATTCAAGAAATTATTCAACAAGAATTACAAAGGAAAGGTCACAAAGAAACCAACGAAGCGAAGTTGCCATAAATGTGGAAGCCTTGATCATTTCATGAAGGAGTTTCCTCAATGGGATAACGAGAAAGCAAAAGGGAAGTACAAAGAAAAGGACAAGGAACAACAAAAGTCTTTCTCGAGAAATGATATGAAGAGAGCCATGGTTGCAGCATGGGAAGAGTCTGACTCAGAGGATGAGCAAGAACAGACTGAGGAAGAAACTGCCCATCTATGTCTCATGGCGAATATCGAAGACAAAGTGGAATCATCAAACCCCAAGGTAAGTTTTATTTCCATTGAAGAGGAACTTACAGAACTTAATAAAAGCCAATTACTAAAACTTTTATTAGAAATCTTAGATGACTACAAGGAAGTTTGCACTAAAAGAGATCAATTAACTAATGCCTTGAAAGTCACTAAGAATCATTCTAATTGGCTTAACACATTAAAATGTGATACTAAAAAAAGATTCTTTGAACTTTTTGACAAGAGTAGATTTTATCAAGAAGCATTTGAAAAAGTAAAAAACGAGAATTATCTTTTGAATTTGGAATTGGCCGAATTGAAACTGTTTGTTCCTGAAGGAACAATCTCTTCAATTAATACCAGAAGCATTGCTGAAAATTTGAAAAATGATTATGAAAATGTTTTTCAAGACAATCTGGTATTAAGGAAGAAACTGGACCTCTCAAGGAACAAGCTTCCTGATCCAGTCACATGGATACAAAACTATCAAAACAAAGGAAGAGATGGTCTCGGTTTCAATCACAAGAAGAAGAACAAAAAGAAAAAATATGTTAATTTGCCAAGTAGTAAAATATGTTCTTACTGTGGGAACAGTGGTCACATTGTGTCTGATTGTTCCACCAGAGAAGAACGTATTGAAAGGAACACGTACCTAGTGAAATAAGTTTGGAAAAATTAAGAAATACACAAGTCCAACAAAGGAACCCAAGGGGTGCCTACCACTAACTAGTCTACTATGGTAAAGGCTGAAGTGAGGGGGAACAACCTGTGGTACCTCGATAGTGGTTGTTCTAAGCACATGACAAGAGATAGATCCAAATTTCTCTCACTCTCAGTCTACAATGGAGGAATTGTGACCTTTGGAGACAATCTTACAGGTAATATAGTAGCAGTTGGTAAGATTGGTAAATCTCAGTCACATTCCATAGATAATGTATTTTTGGTCGAGGGTTTAAAGCATAGTTTACTTAGTATATCTCAGTTTTGCGATAAGGGAAATTCTGTGAAGTGTACTAATGAGTCTTGTGTAGTCAGCAATGAAAGTACAGGAACCAAGATCCTTGAGGGAAGGAGGAAAGGGAATACCTACATGGTCGACCTAAACCTTGTTCCTAGGAATAATCTCACATGCTTAAGTGTGTTCGAAGCTGATCCTCTACTATGGCACAAACGTTGCGGTCATGCAAGCCTGTCCCTACTGCATAAACTAAGTGGGAAGGACTTGGTAATTGGTTTACCAACAATTAAGTCCTTGAACCACGGTGTTTGTGATTCATGAGTTAAAGGCAAGCAAGTGAGATCCTCATTCAAATCCAAGAAAATGGTAAGCACACAAAGTCCATTGGAACTTCTTCACATGGACTTATGTGGCCCTATACGCATTCAAAGTCGATCTGGTAAGAGATATGTATTAGTCATAGTAGATGATTTTTCAAGATACACATGGGTTATTTTTCTTCATAGTAGGGATGAGACGTTTGATGAATTTCTAACCTTTGCTAAAAAGATTCAAAGAACAAATGATTTTAAATTAAAACATTTAAGATCTGACCATGGTAAGGAGTTTGAAAACTCCAAGTTTGATGAATTTTGAAGCAATGAAGGGTTAGATCATAACTTCTCAGCTCCAAGGACACCACAATAAAATGGTGTAGTCGGAAGGAAGAACCGGACTCTTGAGGATATGGCAAGGACGATGATAATTGCAAGTGATCTTCCGAAGAATTTTTGGGCTGAAGCAGTGAATACGGCATGCTATATCATCAATCGTATCATGCTAAGACCAATTACATTGAAGACACCTTATGAGCTCCTTAGAGGAAGAAAACCCAATATCACTAACTTTCGTGTTTTTGGATGTAAATGCTTTATACATAATAATGGAAAGGACAACTTAGGAAAATTCGATGTTAGAAGTGATGAGGCTATTTTTCTAGGATTTGCCTTAAGTAGTAAGGCTTATCGTGTTTACAATAAGCGAACAGTGTGTGTTGAGGAAAGTGTCCATGTTATATTTGATGAGACTAACTCCTTGCAGGAACAGAGTCATAATGATAATTTTGAAATTGGTTTGACTCGTCCTGATGAGTTTAATCATTGTGATGAGGAACTAACCCCTGCAGGAAAAGAGAAAAAGCAAGTTCCTGATCCTGATAACCCTGTGCCTGATCCTCACGAGGAACAAGCAACAGGAGGAACTCAGGAAGATCAAGGAGCTCCTGAACCTGAAGAAGATCAAGTGAATCAATCACCTCAAGAAACTCAAGATACAACTAGGAGATTTGATCCAAAGCCTTGGAAAGGCCTAAATTCTCATCCTTTAGAATTGATAATAAGTGACATTGAAAAGGGAACTCAAACGAGATCCCAAATGAAGAATTTTTGTGCTTTTCACGCTTTCTTATCTATGACAGAACCTAAGGACCATATGGAAGCGCTCAAAGAGGCTGATTGGATCAATGTTATGCAAGAGGAGGTAAATGAGTTCCTGAGGAACAAGGTCTGGCACCTGGAGACTAAGCCAAAGAACCAAAAAGTTATAGGACTTAAATGGGTCTTCAGGAATAAGCTCGATGAGCATGGAACAGTGGTAAGGAACAAGGCCAGACTTGTAGCCAAAGGTTATAATCAACAAGAAGGTATTGATTTCGATGAAACCTTTGCTCCTATTGCTAGGATAGAAGCAATTAGATTTTTGATTGCCTTTGCTGCCTTTATGGAATTTAAGTTGTACCAAATGGACGTAAAATGTGCATTTCTAAATGGTTTTTTACTTGAAGACGTCTATGTGGAACAACTTCCCGGATTTGAAAATCCAGAACTTCCAAATCAAGTCTATAAGCTTGATAAAGCTCTTTATGGGTTAAAACAAGCTCCTATATCTTGGTATGAAAGGTTGTCAAAATTCTTGCTTTCACATGATTTCATAAGAGGTAAAGTTGATAGAACCTTGTTCCTTTTGTTAAAAGGAACAGACATATTAGTAGTACAGATTTATGTTGATGATATAATATTCGGTGCTACTAATGATCTTCTTTGTAAGGAGTTTGCTGATCTTATGAGTAGTGAGTTCGAAATGAGTATGATGGGAGAGTTGAACTTCTTTTTGGGATTGCAAATCAAGCAAACTAAAAGAGGAACAATGATCCATCAACAAAAATATGTCAAGGAACTGCTGAAGAAATATGGACTAGAACAATTTAAAACCAACCACACCCCCATAGGAACAGGAACAAGGTTAGATGAAGATTCAAATGGTAAGTGTGTAAACGAGAAGCAATATCGAGGTATGATTGGTTTACTACTTTACTTAACCACGAGTAGAGCCGATATTTCTTTTAGTGTTGGTTTATATGCTCGATTCTAGTCAAATCCCAAAGAATCTCACTTCACGGCAGTTAAGAGAATTCTAAGGTATTTGAAGGGAAGCAATGACTTATGATTCTTCTATTCTCGAAGTGACGTTTTTGATCTAGTAAGTTATTCGGATGCGGATTATGATGGAGACTTGGTTAATCGCAAGAGCACATCAGGCATTGTCCAGTACCTAGGAACAAGCTTGGTCTCTTGGAGCTCAAAGAAGCAAAATACTGTTGCCTTGTCCACTGCAGAGGCAGATTATGTGGCTGCTGCTGCATGCTGTTCCCAGGTCCTTTGGATCAAGCAACAGGTAAGAGACTTTGGCATTAAGTTTAAATGTGTTCCCATCTATTATGATAATACTAGTGCAATTTGCATTTCTAAGGATCCAGTTCATCATTCAAGGGTCAAGCATATTCACATTAGGCATCATTTCTTAATGATAATGTAGAAAAAGGTCTTATTAAAGTCGAATTATGTCCAACAGAAAATCAAATAGCTGACATATTGACTAAACCACTTCCTAGAGAAAAGTTTGAGAAAATTCGCTTAGAGCTAGGGATGATTAGAATTCATTAAGTGTGCTACTTCAAATAAACAAAACCCTTAGTTACAAGAGTACACTAAGTGGCCAGCAATATTTTGTGAATTCATACATTAAACAGTCATTGTAAAGGACTCACATTAGTCTTCATAATACTCCCCTTATTGTCCATGCATATACTTGAGCAAAATATAGAAAGGACACTGTACATATAGCTTGAACATGTAACATGCATGAGTTCACACCTTCTACTCCTTTTATTTCTTTTCACGCAAATATTATTCACATTTTTATTTCATTATATTTTATTTTCTTTTTCATAAATTTATTATCTTTCTTCATTCATCCCCCACAAATAAATATTTTTTGGCAACGCTTCACCAGCATTCATGTACAAACCTGAAAATAAAATGACTCAACGGATTTAAAGAAGGAAGGGAAAAGCCTCATTTAATTCTTTCTCACCATCTCCCATAATCTTTCCCAAATAAAAACCCATCACATCAAACAAAATTTACACGGCACATTCACCTCTTTTACCCAAAACCATTAACTCTGCAAAACTGCCTTTCTCTCTCTCTCTCTCTCTCACACACAAAAATCTCTCAACTTCATATTCTTCACCTAAACCCGAAATGGCTCCCAAACGAAAAACCTCCGATGATACCAAAAATTTTACAGCAGAACTCACCTCTGGTGGATTACAACGAAAGCGAGAATGAATCTTACAACTCAAATGAAGATTCCCTGGGTTGTCAAGATATTTCGGCTTACATTGAGGTTAATTCTCCAAAGAAGGAAGAAGATTTAGATGAAGTGAAAAACGAGCAAGAAAAAGAAGTTTTGGTTCCTATAAATAGGGGTAAGAAATCTGAGTCTTCCAAGTACATCATAGGATTTTGTGTTGATTTTTCTTGGTGTAAGAAAATTAAGTGGGTCAGTTTCTTAATCTTGTTAAGTTTCAAAAATGGGTTAAAGTGTTAAGTTTTGATGAGGGTCTTTATGAGAGTGAGATGAGCGAATTTGTTTCTAGTTTTGAAAATACCGAGGGGCTGTTCATTAGTGTCGTTAATGGAAAACTTGTTAAGTTCACCGAAAAGAACTTCGGTGAATGGTTTGAGGTACCAACTGAAGGGTACAAGGACTATATAAAGGGTAAGTTGAATGTCAATGGTGCTTCAAATTCTACTATTCTGAGTTTCTTTGGGGGTAACGACTCTGACCCCTCCCTCGATAAAAAAGATCTCACTTCTTATCACAAATTTCTGTTTCATCTTGTTTGGCGCTTCATTTTGCAAAGGACATCCAAGTGGACTCAAGCGAGCCTCATGGATCTTTCATTAATGTTTTGTCTTGCCAAGAATATAAAAATAAACTTCCCTGCTTTAATGATTTCTCATTTTTCCCATTGTATTACCTACAACACAAAAGTTGGGTATGCAAACCTTATTTCTGTTATTCTAAAAAAGAACCAAATCAAACTCCCTTCTAGTACCTCTTTTGATTTAGAGCCTGACAATTATTTAACTATGTTATCCAGGCTGTCTCTGAGGGTACAGGGTGGGAAGTTGGAATTTGAGGTTGCATAACCTAAGGGAAAGGTAGAGACTGGGAACAAGAGGAAGTTTGAGGAGGAGGTCAGTGCTAAAGGACCTAGGTTAATAAGGAAGAGTCAAAGGATTGATGTGACCAAGGCTCCCAAGGAACAGGGTCCAGGTGCTGTTCATATTGATCTGGAGGAGGATCAGGCTCCTTCAGGATCAAGGACTGTTGATTTTCCCCTTCTCTCCACTATTGGTCTCCATGGCATTCTACATTCAATTCAGGAGTCTCCGTCCCTCCTACACACAAGAGTCCAGGGTGTTGAAGCCAGGATTACCAGAGTTAATCTTCAACAGGAGGAAATCCTCGCAGGAGTGAAGAAAGGAGAATCTGCAGTTCGTGAGAAGATTGACGATGTGGTCGCTTCTTATGTTGTTCGCCCCAAGCCCTCTAAGCCCTAATCCCTTTTCCTTCCCTATAATCTGATGAAACAATGTTAATTTTTTTTTTTGGTTTTGTATTAAACAATGGTGGATGGTTTTTACTATCTCTTTATCACCTTTTTGGATGTGGTTACCACATCAGTTCCTGGTGATAACATTTTTTTTTGGTTTATATCTTTTATCTCTTTTCACCTCTTATTATCTTGCTTCTCATCTTGTCCTCTTTGCTTCTTTCTTTTATTTTTCATGAACTCAGCTTGTGCATTTCTCATGTCTAAGTGAATTGCTCCCATCTTAATATGCTCATTAAAATGTTTGGATGGCTAGTATTATTAGATGCATGTTTGAGCTACTACGCCTTGACATTGTTGTATATGATGCACTCTTAGAGTCCTACTGGGTACTTAGTTGTTTTTGATGATGACAAAAGGGGGAAATAGAGTGGCACATAAAAATTGTATTATAGTGTTCTTAGTTTCTAGGTGATGCTTTTCGGCCTTTCTTTGCTTTTCGGCCTTTCTGTGCTTTATCTTTAAAACTGATTTCTGTTTGGCGTCGTTAGATTGTTAATTTTATTTTGTTAGGATTAATTAGATTGTTAGTCCAGATTGTTAGTCCCTGTTAGTTTAGTGCTAGTTTTACTTTTTAGTCTTTTGTTAGTTTTGTTGGTTAAAAGTCATTAGCTCTTGATTCTTTTGCTCTGATTATTTTATTTTTTCTTCTTTAGTTTCTTAGTTTTTGATTTTATATGCCTTATATTTGCCATCATCAAAAAGGGGGAATATTATTGTATTCCATGTTTTGATGATGCCAAATACTTAGGTTATAATATAGATTTTATTTTGCGAAAAATATAAAATAGCAAAAATAATGTAATGGTTATTTTTGCATTTATATCTTGTGGAGAAAGATTATTTATTTAATCTAAGTCAAGATATTAGTTTTATACACTTCGAATTTTTATTATAAGGTATGTTTGATATATCTAGTAACTTAGAATCTTTGGATAAAAGATTCTTAGTTATTAGATGGATGTTGATTTGCTTAATAATAGGTTGAAAAGTGTGTGGCATATTTTGTGGAACAACTTCCATGAAGCTAGCTAACTGTTCCAACAAACTCGTTGGAGATACTCCCACTAACGGATAGTGGAAGTTGGTTTATTTCCGTTGCAATGAACGTGGAGGAAGTGCAGCGAAACTTGAGCCATTATCTCCACAGCACTACAAGCGAACATCATGGAGCATTATAATTCCAGAAGAAGAAGCTAGATAGCAGCAGCTATATAAGAGGAAGACCATTCAAAGAAAAACACACAACTTTCTTGAGCGAAAATTCATTATTATCTTAGAAAGTTTTGTTGTAATTTCCTCTCATATTCAACATACTTATTATTATAATATTCATAGTGTTTGGGTGAGAGAAAATTAAGAGAATATCCTTGTAATCAAAAAAGAGAAAGAAAGAGAGAAAAGAGAAGACTTCGAGTGAAGTCAAAGTGAGTGTCATGAGTTCAGGGGGAACTGAGTGACTGGGAACGAGTTTCTAGAGGAACAGAGAAGGTCCATTAATAGGTTGTAAAAAGATCGAGTCTTTTGGCCAATTATAGTAAAGAGAGGTTGAGTCAAAATCCCTCGTGGTCAAGGTTTTTCTTCCTATTGGGCTTAGGAAGGTTTCCTTGTAAAAATATCGTGTGTTTGTCTCTTTCTACTTTTAGTGTGTTTTAATTCCGCAATACAATTTGAAAATTTCCCCTCAACTACAATTCACCCCCCTCTTGTAGTTGGTCTAGTGTTCATACAAGAATAACAGAGTTAGACAAAAGATATTTTAAAACAGTTTGGGAAAAGATTATTTTTGTAAAAGATATTTTTATTAATAAAACTAATCAATATAATTAATTCTATTAATTAAATTGGGCTAGAAAAGGGGTTTTATAAAGTTGGGCTTTCATAAAAACTATTTTTAAAAGATTTTCGAATATGGGCTTTTAAAAGGTTATCTTAAAACGTTTTAGAAAGTGGGTTTAGTAAAACTATTTATAAAAAAGTTTTCGGAAATGGATTAATAAAAAGGGATTAGAAAATGGTCATTAAAACATTTTATTTTAGACTCATTCTTTATTCTTTCCTCGATCCGGACCAATTGGAGCAGGGTATTGATCATCATAGGGTATTAAATGGGAGACACGATTATGTGTCTACAGAAGCCCCCACTTTGACTGAGGTTTGCAAAACCGAAAGTCAAAGTATACGTGTCGGGACGGAGAATGATTCTAGATGCTCTGCAATCCAAAATCACTCTTTTACACCAGTACCTGCAAAATAAGCAAGAGTTTCAGGAACAGACATATACAAAACAAATTTGCAAAATAAATGTAAATTTGCAAAAATGAAATGATATAGGTGAAGAGAAATCATGAGCTATTATGGTCTGGCTCATGTCGGGATAGAGCTATTATGGTCCCGCTCCAGGGTGTTGATGACGTGTAGAGCTATTATGGTCCCGCTCCAGGGTGTTGATGATGTGTAGAGCTATTATGGTCCAGCTCACGACGGGATAGAGCTATTAATGGTCCGGCTCATGACGGGATAGAGCTATTATGGTCTGGCTCATGATGGGTAGAGCTATTAATGGTCCGGCTCATGATGGGTAGAGCTATTAATGGTCCGGCTCACGACTGGATAGAGTTATTAATGGTCCGGCTCATGACGGGATAAAGCTATTAATGGTCCGGCTCACGACGGGATAGAGCTATTATGGTCCGGCTCACGACGGGATAGAGCTATTATGGTCCGGCTCACGACGGGATAGAGCTATTATGGTCCGGCTCATGACGGGATAGAGCTATTAATGGTCCGGCTCACGACGGGATAGAGCTATTAATGGTCCGGCTCAAGACGGGATAGAGCTATTAATGGTCCGGCTCACGATGGGATAGAGCTATTAATGGTTTGACTCATGACAGGATAGAGCTATTATGGTCCCACTCCAAGGTAATGTGTAGAGCTATTATTGTCCGGCTCACGATGGGATAGAGCTATTATTGTCCCGCTCCAGGGTAATGATGATGGCCCGCAGACCTAACGGTGTGTTTACCGCTGTTAATATTCCTGAGTACATGTTGTCTCTCGGGCAAGATTTGTGTGGAGTATAGCATGTTTGAAGAATGGCAAAATTGTATTTTTGTTGCGGATTTGAAAATTCGTTAGTTTGTCATGCGCGATGTCGTAACGAACATTTGAATTCATTTGGAATTGAGCGTGTGGGTTGCACTTGGCTAAGAAGCCCCCAAGCGTGCTGTACAGGACTGTGCGCCAGACGCATAGGCCTGGGCTTGGCGTGGTATGCTGCGCTGGACGCAGTTTGCTGCATGTTACACAACGTTGTCGGTGCACTGGACGCACCATATATATAGCGCTTGTCTTCTGTTGTTAACCGTAATGGTCTGCAAGCCTTTGCAGAATATAACTCGTATAGAGCCGTTTAATGTTGGGTACCTGTGAATACAAATAACACATAGATATACTAACAAACAACTAGGGGACATGCATGTGTCCCGTGTTAGTGTATGGATAGGAAAAGACTTGACCTATAAAGAGTGACCTCTAATACTCTAGACTTAAAGGTGCTATCGTGTGTGCATATGTGTGTGTGTATGTGTGACTCGATGATTGACGCTAGAATCCTATGGCTAAGGACGAAGGATGTAATGCTTGACACAATGTTTGGACGATGCAGATATGTAATGCAAATGTAGAGATGTGACACTAATGCAGAGGTATGACACTAATGCAGATGATATGATTTGATGATTTGATCGTTCCATTAGAAGCTCAAATTTTCGGTTTAGAAAACCGTTTTTCGAAAGAGAAGAAAAGGGAAGCCCCCAAGGATGATCCGCGTAGGTTATGTTTGATTCGAAATACGTTGTAGTTGTTACGGGCCTAAGTGAGCTCATAAAACAGTTAGGATCTCGTATGGGTCTTGAGCCCACAATATTTTGTATGGACTCGTAATGAAGTCCTTATCAAGGTACACATGGAGCCTATGAAGGATGATTTGTTGGATTTGACATGCATTGTAGTCCTCGTAATGCTTGAATTGTATGCGCTTCGAGTTTCGTATGTCAAGGCCTAAGTGAGCCCATACAATCGGTTCAATCTCGTATCAGTGTGGGTTTTAAGACCCAAGATTTCATGTATGGACTCGTAATAAAGTCCTTATTACAATAGGCCTATACTTGGAGCCTATGATTTTCTATGTGGAAAAATGATGAAGCCCCCCAGTAAGATGGAGTTTATGAAGTACTCAGCTTGATTGCTTGATTTTGAAGATATCTCGTTACGCTTAGCGGAAGTTTCGACCGAAGATTCCATATAGGGTTCCTAAGGTGAGAATACAAGAAAGGCCAAGATAAAGGAACACTCAAAAGATGAGGCACGGTCATAGCACTGAGTGTTGAATGGTTATGCTAAGGTTGGCTTAGAAGCGATAATGTGACTTAGAAAAAGGAGGTGATTAGAATAAGAAAAGGCGGAGTCATAATGAATCGACTCACGCAATGAGGTAGGCTAATGATGCCGGTTCAAATCCCGGTCTAGTTCTAAGGGTAGGAATGAGCATTTAAAATTCATGATTTTTTTTTAGTGATCGCGCTTTTCTCATGGGCCTAGGCGAGCCTTGAAAATATATTTTGAATTAAAATGGTCGGGCCTCGAAAGAGGTTGCCTACGTATCCATGATGAAATCAGGCCAGTCGTAGCTCTTAACATTTAATGGTGGCCGAGCATTTTGCTTTGGAGCCGTTTGCAATGAATTAAGCATTGAATTGTAAGAGGTCTTTAGCAAGGGTGGATAATTATGTTGGTTTAGTTCGGTTTTAAGCGGCCGGACCTCAGGGTGAGGTTTCCTACGTATCTTTAGCAGAATCAGAGCATTCGTAGTTCAGGCTAATGAATGAGAAGGTGCCCTGACTTTTGCCTAAGTCGCCCTTACGGGTTTTCAACCTAGCGGGCTTTGGTTTGTCTTTTGCGGCTTATGGGAATGCAATGTGCATGGTTGCTTCAGCGAAGGTTTATTATAGAGGTATGATTTGGCTTGTATTGGTTTTTAGTTATGGAGGTCAAGGCCTTTGATAACGAAGTTGGAGGTTTATGATTGAAGGTTGAAGGTAAAAGAAAGTACAGTTGACAAAGCTATTGATGGGTTTATCTTTCGCTTTTTTTGATTCGATATTTTTCCACTTCTTTTCTTTTTTTTTTTTGTTCATCATTTTTTGCTTCGTTTTTTCATTCATCATTTTTTTTAATTTTTCTGATGGTGCTCTTTTTCTTTACTTTCCCTTTATATTGAATTTGTTGTCAATGTACTTTCCATGAGGTAGGTTAAAGAGGGAGGGATGTTATGTATTTAGGTTGAAATGGAGGAATAGTTGTAGTGAAGGGAGGAATGCCTCTGTTATGCCAATTGTTCGTTGCCTTTATTAGAATAGTCATGAGAATTAGAAATTCATTTCTTTTAAGGCGACAATCGTGATTTCCATTGATGCTCATTAGTGTAAGGTTAGAAAAAAAATATTCATTTATTAATTAAAAATTATGAGTACATGCAATAAAAAGGGAAATCCTATATCAGACTGGGAAAAAACAAGAGAGATGAAACATAAAACGAAATCCTAAGTCTAGACTCCTGCGTCACGTGACGAGACAGCTTTGTTGCTTCGATCTTCAGGAGGGCTCTTTCTAAACGAAAAGAGAAGAAGTGTATTTTTTCGTGCTGATTGGATCTAAGAGAGTCCAAATGCTTTAACGAGCAGAGAATTTTTCGGGAAGTTTCCCCTTCAGTTTGGTGCTATCAGTAGGTTCAAAATAGGAATTTGCATTAGTTACCCTATGAATGACATTCTCCATTTTCTTGTTGAATCCAGGAGATTCACCAAACTCGACCTTCTCAAGCCTTATAGTTATTTCTTCCATCATACTAGACATCTTGACAAAGGCTCTAGCCATTTCAGCGACTTGTTGTTCGGTATTCAATGGATTACCCATTTCAGTATCTCTTGACTTCTGCATGGATCATGAATGCAGACTTAGAGATAGAGAGTGATGATGGAGAGAGAGAATTGGAATGAAGAAATATAGGTTTGAAAAGAATTTTTATTTAAAAGTCGAGCTTTTAGGAACGAATCTGAATGCATAATGATGTTTTTTTTCGTTTTTTTTATGCACCTAGACCTAATGAATGTATGCATGACTCTTTTGGATGCACTTAGACCCTAATGCATGTATGCATGACTCAATCTATGCGTTCGAACCTGTAAAGGCTGCCTACATATCCCAAAAGAGGGAAACAGATCGCTTGTAGTTCAGGACTACTAAATGCGGAATGCATGAAATGGAATGGAAAGTATGGATGCAATGAGACTTCTAAATGCCTAACAACTCTAGTTATGCATGAAGTGTATGAATGATGGATTATGCCATGCAAATGAATTCTAGTGTGAATGTAGTCCTAGACTTGACAGACTTCTAATGATGTGAGAATTCTAGATTTGACGGACTTTTAAGGATGCTAGACTCCAAATGTGCATGAAACTCTAGTGGACCTAGACTCCTAAAGTGAATGAAACTCTAGTGGACCTAGACTCCTAAAATGGATGGAATTCTAATGGATTTAGACTCCTAAGTTTGACAGAATTCTAATGGATTTAGACTCCTATTATGCATGGACTTTCTATGGATTATAGACTTCTAAAATGGATGGGACTCAAGCGAATGAAGACTCCTAACATGAATAGAGTTAGACGAGGTTAAGAACTCTAAATGGAGTGAAACTGGATGAATCTAGACATTCGAGTCAGACGGACTTCTAGTGCAGTAAGAATTCCTAGGTGGACGTAACTTTTACAACAAGATGGACACTAAAAGGAATCCTAAATGATGTACATAAAACGATGGATGATATACATGAAAGGGTGAATTTTTTAAAAATATATGGGATAAGAGATGGGATGAAATTTTGAAAAAGATAGGAGAATAATTTTCAAAAAAGATAGGTGATATAATTTTAACAAATTGGAGATGGATTTAAAAATAAGAATATGAGATTATTTTTTTTTTTTCGAAAAAGGATAGGAGATATAGTTTGGTAAAAGGTGGGGATAGAATTTTCAAAATACATATGGGATTAGAGATTGAAATATTTTTGAGATGGAATTTTATTTTATTTTAACAAAAAATATGGAGATATTTTGTTTGTGAAAAAAGGATTAGAGGAAAAAGAAAGGATGCAGGTACATCAAACATAAATCAGGCGCGGCATGCAGATAAGAAGCAAAGCAATCAAACAATTGAATGCGTCGACCGCGGGTTGATGTGAGGGACGCCAGGATGATGAACGAAACGCAGGGAAGGCAGTGTGTCAGACGCACTTGTGTGCGCTGGACGCTGGAATAAAGCGTAACACGCATATTAGCTGCGCTGAACGCACGGAAGCGCGTTGCACGCATACTACAACGCGATACGCATTCGAAAATTTGTTTCTTCGCGTAAATTCGTTCGATCGTTTTGACTCGGAAATCGATTATACGAAACAATTAATGGCACGCACACACAAGTATGCACAAGTAGTGTAATGATATGCAAAGTTCTCAACCTAAAGTCCAGTTCTACGTTCAACTATGGTCAGGTTTAAGTTAAGGCTGAAAAGGGTTCATGACTTAGAGACTGATCCCACGCTTCGTACCCCTGCTTAAAGAGGTGGCCACGTGTAAGACGCACTCCAGTTCTCAAGTCAGGAACAAGAGAACAATGCCATGGTTGGGTAGGTTTGCTTATGACTAAGATCCAACACTATCGCTCTGGAAGCTTTTTGGAAGGACAAAGCGCAAACCCCCCGGGGGTGATCTCACACATAGAACATGTGCTAATGAGGCAAGGTAGATTGTCTTTATGGTGGCTTGAACAATAGCCATGCACATGCAAAACAGTATATTATTCTAAGGCATAATATAAGAATGAATCGTATTTTTCAAGTTTCACCCACTCATTTAAAAAAATTTGAGTTTTTTTTAAATCCTCCCCAGTGAAGTCGCCAAATTGTACGCATGGATTTTTTAATTCCTTTAATGCCTACACGCGGTGTAAGCGCGTTTATTTGACTACCCCATTGTTAATGTTTTATTAAAAATACGTTTTGAAGTCGCCAACAAGTCTTTAAAGGAAAACTTATAAACCTCATTGGATATTGAACTGTAGGGACATCTTAGTTACTTATCCAATGTAGATTTCCCCGTCATGGCTTCATAGATGGTCAGGAACCAAAAAATGAGTTCGAGGGTTAGGGTACAATGTAGTCAGGAACTATATTGCTCATTGCTAGCCTCTACTAAATATCGATTCATAACAGATTTTATGCAGAAGAATAATCATATTATATTTTTAAGCACCCTAAAAATAGTTAGTCTAGGTTGGTTCAGGAAACACATACAAAGACTAATTATTTAGTGACAAGTTATTAGACAATCAAATTAATGGGTTCCTAGTAGGTTGTCCATGTTATCTAAATTAGTTAGAATATTTATTTAGGTCTTGATTAACAATAAATACAAGGTGATAAATATTGCAATCAGGCATGAAAAATAATATGTTCATAAAAATAAAAAAAATAAGAAAATAAAATATAGCAGGGAGTTAGTATAATATTTACAATACTTACAGCGCATGAATATATTAATAACCTACATCACGAATAGAATGTTAGTAACTTCAAGAAAATAATAAAAATAAATAAAGAAAACAAATAAAGATAGTTAATTTAGTTGGCCCTCAGAAATTATACCACCGTCCGGGGTCGTTGATTTGTACGGATCTTGGAAAAATGAATTATTGAACGAGTCTTGAAAACACGTTACGTTGTATTGTTGCGTGAAAAAAGACGAGTTAAACAAAATTGTTTTTTGTTCATTATTTGGGTCTAAGCATGATGAAGATTAGATGATGATCGTGTGATGAAAGTGTGTGGTAGTGGATTAGTATTTTTAGTGTAGATCTTAGATGCTGACTTATTAGTGGGATAATAGGTGGATGATGATGATGATCAGTGTTGGTGTGATTTGGTGTATGATAGGCGAGGATGATAGGGGGTGGAATTAGGAAGATTAATGAGGGGTTAGGCGCATGAGGGGGGATTATGGTGAGTAATGCGGGAATGCCATGAGAGTGTGAAATGAGTGTAAGGTAGTTGCATTGTAATAGGTTTCCGAAAGTTAGTAGGTCTCTAAAAGTTTTTTATCATAAAAGATTATAGAAAAGAGTTTGTTGTATTCCATGTTTTGATGATGCCAAAATACTTAGGTTATAATATAGATTTTTTTTTGCGAAAAATAAAAAATACCAAAAATAATGTAATGATTATTTTTGCATGTATATCTTGTGGAGAAAGATTATTTATTTAATCTAAATCAAGATATTAGTTTTATACACTTCGAATTTTTATTGAAACTCTCAATGAGTTGCTATATATTCCATGAGAAATGTGTAGTTGTTGCATCTAGGATTATTAGTATCTTAGGCTTCAAGAAAAGTTCTTAATGAGAGTTACTTGGGTAGGAAGAAAGCCTTGGGAGTTGCTTTTGTTAACTGATGTGCTATATGTTTTCTTATGTGATAGTTGGTAAGGTTTAGCAAGGACGAAAATTTACGTTTTTGCAGAGTACCTCCAAGGCGTTACTTAGATGCTCGAAAGAAAGATGTACATAGTCGTCATATAGCGTATTTTTCATGTCGTTTCAAGGTTCGAGGACGAAACTTTCTTAAGGGAGAGTCATTGTAACACCACGGATTTTCGCTCATAATTTCTTCGACTTATTTTCCCTTAATTATTATTTTCCGTTAAAATTAGAATATTTTACTTCTTAAAAATATTATATCTTATATAATTTATTTTCAACTTTTAAAATCTCATATATATATTATTTATTTGATTAGAAATTATATATTTTCTAGTATTTAGAAATACGCGTTTGAGCTAGTATTTTTATTTATTCGATTTGAGTGTGTTTGGACCATCGCACGACCTTATAATGTGAAGTTTGAAACTCCTAAAAGCTGTCCACAAAATCAGAATATTAGAAGCATTGGAGGGGCTTTTGAGCACCTTATAACACCCCTTGTAACCCCCTTTGTAACCCCCCATTTATTAGCCATTCAACTCATTATTGTAGCTGTTGTAACCTTCCCATTTACACCCTTTTATCATCTCATGAAACTAGTTTATGGACTGCAAAAATCAGTCCAACTTCTTCCTAGTATTCGACTATTAGAAGAGAAAAAGTTGAGATGAAAAGTTATCCCGGTTTTTCCTTCCACACCATCACGAAAATGACTATCGCCGGAGATCTAACCGTTGGATTGCCATGAAATTAGGACAGCATCTTGAAGACATATCGAACGCAACTTTGACCAGAGAGATTTCGCATGCGATATTTGGATCATTGGGAATCATGGTCGGAACAGAACAGTACATAATGGAAATGCAGGCAATTGGAGGTATTCAAAGGTAACTAATGGTTTTCCTAGATCGATTAGAATTCGTATAAGGTTTATATTAGTTTTAATAGTTGAGTTGGGTTAGTATCATTTTAGGAAATTTTGGGCGGGAATAGTTTCATGTTGTACGTTTGTTTCATGAGTTTTATTGATTATATGATGTTATGGTTATGTGTAAACTTGGTAGTTAGTTAAGAATGATTATGTACAACCATAACTTGAGGATTTATGCTATTGATTACAGGTTATTTCTATGAAAAGTGCTTGTGTTACTCTGATCAATGTTTTATTACCTCTAACCAAAAATAAATTTGTAGCCAAGTGTTGTGTTGTAATGCCAACCATAAATATTGAATTTGTGGATGAAGTTAGGGGTTTTGGATTGTCAAAGTGTGGGCGTGGGATGCAGCAAGTGCTGCTGAAGTATTTTAAGTTGCTGCTTCTAGTGTTGTTATGCTTGATTTGTGATGTCTTAGTAGCTTGGTTCAACAAAGTTTTTGCCATTGATCTTAGTCACCATGCTCC
This sequence comes from Beta corolliflora, assembly GCA_947648045.1. Lineage (NCBI taxonomy): Eukaryota > Viridiplantae > Streptophyta > Magnoliopsida > Caryophyllales > Amaranthaceae > Beta > Beta corolliflora. Next base: position 169,558 of record CANSZD010002230.1, on the reverse strand, counting down.
AGTTGGTTATAAAATGTGTTTTTTTTGTACTTTTATGTAATGTCATCGTGTAGCTATCCATGACATTGTTTTCATAAGTCGTTTAATTCATGATAATATTATGATATAAAGTTTATGAGTTTTGTTTTATTATTAGTACTACTACTACAACTATTATTATTATTATTATTATTATTATTATTATTATTATTATTATTATTATTATTATTATTATTATTATTATTATTATTATTATTATTATTATTATTGTTGTTGTTGTTGTTTTGCCTGCTTGTCCAACAAGTAAGCTGTAAATTGAGCTTTCTTGTCTAGCAAGTAAACTAGTATCCTCTAGATGTTCTTCCTTGGAGACTTGTGCAACCAATGTCTGAATCAACCTAGTCCAAGCCTGAGCTTCACTCCCGAACCTGCAAAAAGGGACCCACCCTGGAGGTTTGGGTGGTGGTTCCCCCTCCGAAGCTTAAGTTAGATATTAGGAGTTGTAAGAGAAAGTAGAGATAGAGAGAGAAAGTGAGAGAGTAGTTTTACAGAGTAACTTGGAACTGTTTGCATTGAATCCTCTTTCTCCTGATTTCAGGGGTATTTATAGTGATAGCAAGTTGACAGCTATCCTTAAAATCTGCCCTAGAATAGTGGCTCCTGATTGGCTGAGGAATCAGAGCATGACACGTGGCAAGCCATGATTGGTGAAGGTTTATTAACCACTCTCCTACAGCCACCTTGCAGTGTTGGGTTCTGACTATTGGGCCAGAAAATCAACCTTTTAACCCAACTGAGTATAGCCCAGAGATTAAGCTTTCTTTCTACATTAACTAGGGTGACACTTGTACGGCTCTGATGGGCCCACGTGTCATTAAGAGAGCCGTAGATGTTAGGCTACAACATTTGCCCCTATAAGGGCTTTCACTGTTGGCCCATCTGACGGTTAAGGCCCTTTTACCCAAGGTAGCTTCTTGTTGGCCCATCTGTCGGTTAAGGCTCGCTTTACAGAAGGTAGTTTTTTCAAAATGAAGGAAATGACGCGCCCTTTCCAGGATTTTACCGGTCATAATCGACCATTACCTTCTTTTCTTCGGTCATTTCTGACCGGCTCCACAAGTTTTTTTTTTCCCCCTATATATACTCTTGGTGTGAGAACATTTAATCATTTCACACTTTGAACGAATTTTTCTAGAGAGAGGAGCTCTGCAAACTTTTCAAGAGAGAGAGGGAAATCGTCCAGCTTCAGCATTCTTCACCGAATCGTCCACACGTTCTTAGCAGGTATCGTTTCTTTGTTCTTTTCTTTCTTCTTTATTCTTTATTCTTTCTTAGAAAAGCAATAAAATGGAATCTTCTTCGTCAAACAATCCTAGCCGACCAAGAGCTCGTCTTGACCCTAGAACCGATACTTCTTCTTCGGCAAATTCTAGAGCTGGGCCTCTTCTGGCCGAGTACATATTTTTTCATAGTTTTGGCCGAGAAAGTTAGACGACCCAGTCTTTACCTATGCAGGGTAATGTGGCGCGCGTCAAGCAAACGGCTCGTCTAAGACGAAGAGTAATAATCCCGTCAAACAGTTCAGATATGGAAGAGTCTACTGGACGGGTACCAGACGAGGCAAGAGAGGTTCAGAGTGTTGGACCTTTGGACGGACCTCCTTCCCCTGACCATTTTTTAGGAACCGAAATAAACCCTGAGGCCAGTCCTTCTGGCAGGGACACCAACATGGAGGAAACCGGCGAAGATGATAACGCCACTGAGTCTGATAATGCCGAAGAATCAGACGAGGCTTCCACTACCTCGTCGGAAATTAGAAGGCGTCTAGGTCCCCTCTCTGACCCCGGCTTTATTTTGGTCAACCGCAAATGGTTGGAGAAAATCGGACCAGACCCTAACTATTTGTTGTCCTATATGCCCATGTCGGGCTTCTCCTTTGTTATTCCGAATAAAGACGCGACGATCCTGAGCGCTCCTAGGAATCATTTCGCCGTCTACAAACTAAACTTTGGACGCGGGATTGAGATTCCCTCTCCATGAATTCATAGAACAAATACTGCAGTACTACCACATCGGCCATAATCAGTTGGCTCCAAACGCTTGGCACAACGTCTTGACGTTCATTGCCGTCTGTGAGCTGCGCGGCCTAGCCCTTTCCATTCAAGCCTTCACTCGCATCCATTATGCGGCCAAGGTACCTGGGGCCGTGCACGGGGCTTGGCTAAGCATCTGCATCCGTCCCGGCTTTATGACGGCTTGGGGAAAGCCGTCGAAGATGCACGAATGGAAGCCCGACTTCATCTTCTTAAAGGCGGCCAATGATTCGGCCACTGAGAGCTATAGATTCTACAATCGGTCCGTCACGAATACGGGGCGGAAGCAGTCCTGGCTGGACCTGGAGGATAGCTTCGACGAAGAAGTGGTGGAGTACTTCAGAGTAAAGGAGTACTCCAGGCCCGGCCAACGATCTTTTAAGGAACCATCTAACTGGATACCCTTTAAAGAAATGTTTTACCAAGACGACTTCTTGGTGGCCACCGGCTTGCGGTTGGCCAATGATAAAGGTATATATTCAAAATCCCCCAAGTAAAACTCTTCGTCCATAATTCCTTAGACTAACCAATTTTTTGTCCTCTTGTTGCAGACTCGGTCAGAACGCGTCTTAAAGCTTCTTGGACGGGAGACATAAGTATGTCTAAATTCATGGACAACTTATGGAAGGAGTACGCCAAAAGCAGCGCCGAAAAGTGGGCTGAGACGCTGGTAAATTTTTTTTTTTTTTTTTTTTTTGGACGAGGATCATTCTGGCTCGTCTGGAATTGCCATCCAATCTTTGGACGAGAATCACCTAAAGACGGAAAACGTCCAAGCATGGACGTTTACCTTTGGGGCATTCGGACACGTCCAAATAATCGTATCTTTCTCTGGACGAGGATAGCCCGAAGAAGGAAAGCGTCCATGCTTGGACGGCCACCTTCTTGGAGCCATACTCGTCTGAGAATTTTCTCTCTACTTCTCATTTTTTTTTGTCTTTGGACGATTACCATTTGGACTCGTCCAAGTTATAGTACCTTACCCTTGACGAGGATAGCCCGAAGAAGGAAAACGTCCATGCTTGGACAGCCACCTTCTTGGGGCCATTCTCGTCTGAGAAATTTTAAGTTCTGAATCTAGGCGAAGAATTGATCTCCTATCCTTGGACGGGAGTCATGTTAGTCCGTCCAATTTTGGAACGGCTTCCTTCTTTGCCCTGACTTCGTCTGCATCCGAAGTTTTTCTCGGACGGGATTCCCTTAGGATAGGAGGCGTTTAGTGTTTGACGCCTTCCTTCTTTGGGTAATTCTCGTCTGAAACTTTGCAATTTTGATTTGGGTTTTGATCTGTGGACGTCCGTCATCTTAACTTGATTTTTTTTGCAGAAAAATGCTCCTACTAACAAGCTCCCACCTGAGAAGTCGTCCTCTTCTAAGAAGAGGCCTACGGCGGCCACGGACCAGCCTTCCGCGAAGAAACCAAAGGGCTTTATGAGAAAAATGCCAGAGAAGACGACTTCCGCTGGAGGAGGTGGGGCGAGCATGCCGCCACCCAAGGACAAGGCCCTGGAAAAGGAGCCTTCAACTGCTGCCCCTGCTGAGAGGGAAGAGATGGCGGATCCTGCTGGTCAATTGGACGTTATACCAGCAGATTCGGCCGAGGTCAGACCAGAGTCGTCCTTGGCTTTGGTTATTCCAGAGCCAGAGACGGCGGGCCGAGAACTACCCGGCCCCGGCTCGGTGGCCAAGCCGGGTGCCTCGAATGCCGTTAGGCTGTTAGGACGGCATCTATTTCGTCTGGTGAGTCGTATTATCCGAATATTGTTAGGACGGTGCGGGTCGGTGGACGGTCTATGAGTCCGTCCAATAGACAAGCCATCGTCTATCCCATCAAGATAACTGACTCTCCCCCTCTTTCAGATAAGGGCAAAGGCCCAACCATACCCTCACCTCTTCCTACCGTAGACTTTGACGAAGAGTCTTCCCCTGCTTTCGCCAAAATGTCAAAGGCTGAAAAAGATCGGCTTAAGCAGGAGCTCTTAAAGTGCTACCCTGAATCCTATATCAAAGGATTAAGGGGAGCATCGGCTGGGCATGTGGGCTACATGTCTCAACTTGCTGCTGAGGTATAGCTTACTGCCGCCTTTGTTTTTTACTTGATACAATTCTTCTTTTTTGTAACGCGTCTAATGACTTGTTTTGTTTTCATTGATCCAGCTTTTTGCTCGCAGCATGCTGACTGAAGAGTGGGCGAGGGAGCTTAGAAAGGAAAATAAGCAACTCGTCCACCTTGCTACAACGGCAGGTGACAAAGCCATCCATGACATCGAGATGGCTAACACCCTTCATCGTCAATCCTTGGAGGCCTTGGAGAAGAGATCGGCACTCCTGGAGTCCCAAAACAAGAATTATCTTGTTTCTATTAACCAGCTATATACTGAGCAGGATCGTCTGAAGATGATCATAGACACTCTCTCTGCTGAGTTGAAAGGTGAAAGGGATGCCGCTCTTCTGGCTGCCGTTCAACTAAGGAGGGAGAATATTCTCATAAGGGCGAAAACGGCCCGTCTCGAAAGAGAGACGGCCAAGGCCTTCGACAATGCCAAGGAAGGGTTGAAGCAAGTTGTCGAAACGGCTAAGGACTGGGCCGTCAAGGCCTTCGAGATGCTTGCTGAAGCTGATGAGGTCCCCAGCTTTGTACGTCGTCTGGAATATCAACAGAGTGTCCATCGGGCTATGGCATGCGTCGAGGACCCTCCGGAGTTTTTAGAGTCTGACGACGAAGCTGCAGCCGAGGATGAGAAGCCTGAAGACGACCAAGAAACTCGCGCTGAAGATGAAGCCTAGCTTTAGGTTTATTTTTCTAAGTTTCTTGGCTTGTCTGCCGTTGTAGTCTTAGTCCTTCAGTAGTCTTAAGTTGTAAACCTTTGCTATTGATATATATGAAGAACTTTTTGCCAATTGCTTGTCTCTTATTTTCGTAACTTCCAATTTGACTAAGTACAATATTAACTTCGTCATGATCGTTGGACGTCCAGCACAGATGCTTAGTGAAAGAGCAGCGTGCTTGCCTTTAGATGATCGTAAATCTTTAAAAATTGTCTCCTAAGCACAAGAATTGACTCGTCCTGAACTATAGGACGATCTGCCTTATCTGAATAATACAAACTTGTCAAACCTGTTCCTTGCCCTTGGACGATCGAGAATTTGTGCAAAATGCTGCCAAGTACAAGAATAGGCTCGCCCTGATCTTTTTGGACGATTTACCTTATCTGAATTATACAGACTTGCCAGACCTAATTCTTGCCCTTGGACGATCAAGAGCTTTTGCCAATTGTAGCAAGTACCAAAAGAGACTCGTCTGGGACGGTTTGCATAATCCAGACGAGTTTTGCCCAAAGACAGAGAGCGGCCAATAGCTGTTTGTTTTGTGGACGAGCCACGTTCTAGCCGTTTTACTCGAGCTACTGACACTCGTCCTGCAGTATCAAACCATCAAAAGGGCCTCTATTGCCTAGGTCCTCCTAGTTTTTGGACGACCTTTCCTCTTTAGCTCGTCCTATAGGCTTCTATCATCCCCCCTTCTTGGGCTTAGCTCAACCGCAGATGATGGGCCAACCAAAGTCGAAGAAGGAGAGTGGCCAACCTTGGTCGAGACTGCTTAAATTGATGGACAAGCTTGAGATACATGTTCAACGCATGTTTTAGCCGGCTTCCTTGAGGGAGCAACACTCGTCATTAAGTAGTGATCCCTTACTAGGGTTTGGACTACTTAGTTGTCCGTATTTTTAAAAGTAAGTATCATTTACTAAGGTCTTATTTCAGGCCAGCTTTCTCTCAGAGACTTTGACGTTACTCTTACTAGAGATTTTGTCAGTTTGACGGCCATGCATGTGTTATATTTTTGGCCGGTCTCTTCGAGGGAGTGATGTTCGGCATAGAAGTGAGTAATTTTGACGTTCTATTATTGTTTGTATTTTTGTCCAAGTTATTGTCACTTTTAGACGAGTAACTGATTGAATGCCCCAAAGTGAACTAACTTGGTGAAAATAAACAAAGAAATAAAAGAGTAGGAATTGTATTATATGGATTTTGCTTGACTAAATGCCAAGATGCATGTATACAATTCTTCCTCCTAACATGTGCCGTGGCACTTTAGAGTAACTACAAACTACCTTATAGGTATCTGACGGTGAACTGAATTAGACGTGGTACTTCTTCAAATTATCTGAATTCCAAGTACGCTGTATAGGTCGTCCATCTGGATCTTGGAGACGAAAAGTCCCACTGCGCAGCTCTTGGATAATCAGATAAGGTCCTTCCCAGTTTGGTGTTAGCTTCCCTAGCTCTTTAGCTCGTCCAACTGCCTCCATTTTTCTTAGAACAAGATCCCCCACCTTGAGCGGTCGTCTAACAACTCTTTTGTTAAACTCCCGAGCCATTCTCAACTTGTACAATTGCATTCTTAGCAAGGCATTGCCCCTGACTTCTGGCACGTGGTCCAAAGCCGTGCGTAATGCAGCCCAGTTGGCGTCTTCTATGTACAACATGACTCGCAGGGTGGGTTCATCAATCTCAATGGGCAAGACGGCTTCAGTGCCATAGACTAACATGAAAGGCGTCTCGCCTGTTGAATTCTTAGCGGTTGTTCTAATGGACCATAACACTAATTGCAGCTCTTCAACCCATTGTCCCTTGGCGCTTTCCAGGTTCCTCTTGATTCCATTTGATAGAATCTTGTTGAAGGACTCGACTTGTCCATTGGCTTGTGGGTGGGCGACTGCCGCAAAGTGAGCTTTGATTTCTCTTTCTGACAACCAATCTTTCAGCTTAGGCGTTTCGAACTGTGGACCATTATCAAAGACGATGGACTGAGGCATGCCAAAACGAGTTATAATGTTTTTCCAGATGAAGCCCTTGACGTCGTTTGATGTTATTCCTCGCATGGCTTCAGCCTCTATCCATTTAGTGAAATAGTCCACTGCTACTATCACAAACTTCTTTTTGCCCAACTGCCACCGGGAAAGGTCCTAATATGTCCATGCCCCATTTGGCAAAAGGCAGGGGGAACAAAATGGGGCTTAAGTAGTTGGACGGCTTCTGATGCAGGTTTCCATGTTTCTGGCAACTATCGCACTTTTTTGCATAGACGAGGGCGTCTTCCTTCAAGGTAGGCCAGTAGTACCCCGTCCTTAAAGCCTTTTCTCCTAATGATCTTCCCCCAATGTGCGATGCACAAGCTCCCTCATGGAGTTCTTTCAAAACCTCTAGGCCATCTTCTCTGGTGATGCACTTGAGGAGAGGACGGTTGAATGATTTCCTGTAAAGCGTCTCATCCCATAGTTCAAACCACTTGTCTCTAGCCTTCACATACTTAGCCTCTACAGGGTCAGACGGCAATCGCCCCGTCTTCTTGTATTCTATGATCGACTCCATCCAGACTGCTCCTCGGCTAAGAAACATAATCTGCTCTTGGTCAATGCTCTTTTTGGGTTTGACTTCCCAAAAAACTATTCTTGGCACATCTCCTTCGAATTAGCCGGCCAATTTAGAGAGAGCATCTGCTTGATGATTTTCTGACCTTGGCACTTGGTCGAGAACAAATCGTTTTAATGGCTCAATCTCATCCTTGATCAGTCGCATGTATTTGCTCATTGATGCTTCTTTGCATTCAAAATCTCCATTGACCTGACTGACGACTAAGAGAGAGTCCGATTTGGCCTCAATCTTGACAGCTCCAGCCGCCTTGCACATTTTGATTCCAGCTAAGAGTGCTTCATATTCAGCTTCGTTATTGGACGCTTTGAATTGGAATCTTAATGCATATTCAAACTTGTCCCCTTCGGGAGATTGACAAATGATTCCTGCCCCACATCCATTGACTGTGGACGATCCATCGACCATGAGCGTCTAATGCTTCCTTCCTTTAGCTGGATCAGATATTAGCTCTATAGTTGGCCGAGTAAGCTCAACTATAGATCTGCCAAGGCTTGCCCCTTAATGGCTTTCCTTGGTTCAAATGATATATCAAACATGTTGAGCTCAACTGCCCATTTTAGCATTCGCCCAACGGCTTCCATCTTCTGCAGAACTTGCTTCAAAGGTTGATCAGTGTAGACGATTATAGTGTGTGCCAAGAAGTAAGGCCTTAACTTTCTGCTGGCCATGACGAGGGCCAATCCAAACTTCTCAACTGGAGTGTACCTATTTTCCGCGTCTTTGAGTACGTGACTGACGAAATATATTGGGACTTGCACGGATTCTCTTTCAGCCAGCAGAACGGCACTCACAGCCTGAGTGGACACGGCTAAATATACAAACAGCTTCTCCCCCTCAGCTGGGCTGACCAACCTAGGCAGCTGCCGAAGGTGGTCCTTGACCTGCTGTAGTGCTTCCTCCGCCTCATCTGTCCACTCAAACTTGGCCTTTTTCTTAATAGTGGCGAAGAAGTGATGGCACTTATCGCCTGACTTAGACAAGAAACGTCCAAGGACAGCCAAGCAACCCGTCAGTCTCTGCTCTTCCTTTATCTTTGACGGAGATTTCATGTCTAGAATAGCTTGGATCTTCTCAGGATTAGCTTCTATTCCCCTCTGGTCCACCAAGAAACCTAAGAACTTCCCTGACAAGACCCCAAAGACACATTTGCTAGGGTTCAGCTTTAACTTGTATTTCCTGAGAGTTTCAAAAGTTTCTCTCAAATCACCAACATGACTTTCTTCTTGGCGGCTCTTAACTATCATATCATCAATATACGCTTCCATGTTCCATCCCAATTGGGGCTGAAAGACAGCATTGATCAACCTTTGGAATGTGGCCGGAGCATTACACAGACCAAATGGCATTCTTAACCAGCCATACAGTCCTTTCTCAGTAATGAAGGACGTTTTATCCTGATCCTCTGGCCACATGGGAATTTGATGGAAACCTGAATAGGCGTCCATGAAGCTTAGTAAAGCGTGGCCGGCTGTGGAGTCCACTTGACGATCCAACTTAGGCAGCGGGAAGCTATCCTTGGGACAAGCCTTGTTGAGATCGGTATAGTCTACATACATCCTCCAGGTGCCATTGGGCTTGGGCACCATGACCACATTTGCTATCCATTCTGGATAATAAGTCTCTTTGATGAATTTTGACTCCAACAACTTCTGAACTTCCTGGTCGACCGCTTGATTCCTAGCCGGCCCCAAATGTCTTTTCTTCTGACGGACTGGCTTTAATTTTGGATCAACATTTAGCCGGTGGACGGCTACCTCTGGATCAATTCCAGGCATTTCTTAAACACAATAAGCAAACACGTCTTGAAATTCTTTCAGCAAGCTGATTAAGAGGCTCCTCAAGCCCAAAGAGAGCGAAGAACCAATTTTCAAAGTTCGTTCTGGACGAGCCTCATCCAGACAGACATCTTCTGGGGCCTCGACTGGTTCTGGACGCTCTATTGCTAGTCCCATGATGGCCATCACTTCTTCAGGCAAGGGAGGCTCTTCTTTGATGATTTCATATTTTCTCTTCTTGCTGGGAAGATGCTCAGACGCCTTCCTTGAGGGAGCGAGAGGCGTCTGAGGGCTCTCAATGGCCATCTTCAATGAGGCCACTTGGTCCTTGACTATCCCGGACGTTTTCCTCTCGCTAACCACCTTCGTCTAATCTTTCTCTATTTCAGACATTTTCCTTTCACCAGCAACCTCCGTCTGATTTTCATTGCATATCTTCCATGATGACGACTTGAGGGTAGTCAGATAACACTCCCTAGCCACCTGCTGGTCCCCATATAATGAGCCAATCTGGCCATCATCACACTCATACTTCATCAACATCAGGTGAGTTACTATTACGGCTTTGACATGATTCAAAGTTGGTCGTCCAAGAATGACGTTGTAGGCTGTCAAATCTCGAACCACCAAGAACTTGATAAACAGAGTTCTAGCGGCATCCTTTTCTCCCACTCGAACGGGCAAAGTAACAGTTCCCATTGGATGGATGACTCCTCCCCCAAACCCTATGATGGGATGGTGAACGGGAACCAAGTTCTTCTCATCAAATTTTAATCTGGACAAGCAATCAGCACTGATGAAGTCCGTCGAGCTTTTAGTGTCGATCAGAATCCTTCTTACTCTCAAGTTTGCTATTTTCATTTCTACAACCAAAGGATCATCATGGGGAGTCCTCAACCTGCCCCGATCTTGCTCACTAACTACCACCCTTGGGAAGGGCTCAGCCTCTGTCTGATCAGCTAACAAAACTTGGCCAAGCTCCCTAAGGTAGTTTTTGTGTCCTCTATTGGTTGGTCCTCCGGCAAAGAAACCCTCCAGGAAATTACGAGAACAACATCCTCGTCTGTGCTCTCACTCTCCTTCTTCTTAGTCTGCCAATTGTCTTTCCTTTGAAACTTCCTTCCCCCTTGAGGCATATAGGAGTTCATCTTTCCCTTTCGAGCTAGTTCCTCCAAAGCCTTCTTAAGGTGCTTACATTCATTAGTTTCGTGACCGCAATCCTTGTGGAAGTGGCAATACTTGCTCTTATCCCTATTTCTATAAGGGGTTTTCATCTCAGCTGGGGCCTTCAACTCATATTGATCTTTAATCTCCATGAGAATGGAGTATTGGTCCTTGTTAAACTCAATAGGATTGGATGAGGATGGCTCAGCCTCCTTTCTCTTGCTCCTTCTGGACGAAGTGGTGGTGGAGGTTATAGCCCAAGTCTCGGCCTTCTTGGGGTTGCTCTTCTTTGGCTGACCAACCTCTTCAGGCTTCTTAGACTCGGGATGCTTTGCCTCAGCACATACTTCGGTAGCGTGAATAAACGCTTCTGCTTCCCTTAAAGCTTCAGCAAGAGTGGAGATTTTCTTTTTAACAAGATCAAACTTAAAACTTCCTGGCCTTAAACCCCTAATGAAGGCGTCAAAGGCCACTCCAGCATTAAGATCTTGGATCTGAAGCGCTTCTAGGTTGAATCTCTTAACGAAACTTCTAAGAGCCTCCTTAGGTCCCTGGACGACCTTGCCTAGGTGCATGCTTGTTTTTTGCTCTTGCTTGTTGGCAACAAAGTGACTAGTGAATAAGAAACTGAGTTTAGTAAAATTATTGACTGAATTGGGGGGAAGATTGTTAAACCATTTCTGAGCAACTCCCTTCAAGGTTGCTGGGAAGTTCTTGCACCAAGTAGCATCATCTACTCCTTGGACGTACATCTGATGTTTGTAAGCAGATAAGTGATCATCGGGATCTGTTGTTCCATCAAAAGGTTCTATAGTAGGGAGTTTAACCTTTGGGAAGGGGGGCGCCTCCATTATCCTGGCCGAGAATGGAGTGGGCCAGTTAATCCGGAGGGCTCCCATCTGTCCCTCAATGGGTATGTACTCCTTACGATATTCCTTTAACACCGGATCAGACGACGTGTTTGCAGGCATTGGACGCCTATAGACCATGGGCTGAGCCACCGTCTTCTCCTGTCGTGGATGAACAAGAGAGTGACTTAAACTTCGTCCCTCCCCTCTGGACGACAACCTCAAAGGAGGGTCTCTCAGGTATGATGTAGAACCTGTCGTTGATCGTTGTATTGCAGCAGCTTTCTTTGCTTCTAGATATTCTCTGGCATCTGTTTCCATTCGGTGCCCGCTTGGACGAACATGGTGCTGGGTCCTTACCACTAGGTTCCAGTCCATCTTTCTTCGCTGATCATTATCCTCTGCTTTCCTCTTGCCGTCCTCCTAGAGGGTTCCTGACGAACAGGTCGACTAGGGCCTGGACGATCTTCTTGGGAACGTCCCCTAGGGGGAGGTGGATTGTTAGCAGCTGGCTCAGGGTTAAGTCGGAAAAATAGCATATTGCTCTTGATCTGTTCCTGGACGACTGCAGCCATCTTTGCCTGGAAATCATTCAAGGCGTTCTCTAGATGGGCGATCCACACGGACGTTCAAGATTCTCTTGAATGACAAAGTTCTTTGGCTTGGTCCAGTAACTTAGACGATGGACGGGGGTCTATCCCTTCCATGAGGCGGTCTCTCGTGTTCTACTGTGTCTTCGACATTAACCTGAAGACTTCGGTTTCAGGCAAGGTTGGACGATTGACAATCAGTCATCGTTGCGTCTCCCCACATACGGCGCCAAATGTTTTGCCTGCTTGTCCAACAAGTAAGCTGTAAATTGAGCTTTCTTGACTAGCAAGTAAACTAGTATCCCTTAGATGTTCTTCCTTGGAGACTTGTGCAACCAATGTCTGAATCAACCTAGTCCAAGCCTGAGCTTCACTCCCGAACCTGCAAAAAGGGACCCACCCTGGAGGTTTGGGTGGTGGTTCCCCCTCCGAAGCTTAAGTCAGATATCAGGAGTTGTAAGAGAAAGTAGAGATAGAGAGAGAAAGTGAGAGAGTAGTTTTACAGATTAACTTTGCACTGTTTGCATTGAATCCTCTTTCTCCTGATTTCAGGGGTATTTATAGTGATAGCAAGTTGACAGCTATCCTTAAAATCTGCCCTAGAATAGTGGCTCCTGATTGACTGAGGAATCAGAGCATGACACGTGGCAGGGCATGATTGGTGAAGGTTTATTAACCACTCTTCTACAGCCACCTTGCAGTGTTGGGTTCTGACTGTTGGGCCAGAAAATCAACCTTTTAACCCAACTGAGTATAGCCCAGAGATTAAGCCTTCTTTCTACATTAACTAGGGTGACACGTGTACGGCTCTGATGAGCCCACGTGTCATTAAGAGAGCCGTAGATGTTAGGCTACAACAATTATTATTATTATTATTATTATTATTATTATTATTATTATTATTATTATTATTATTATTATTATTATTATTATTATTATTATTATTATTATTATTATTATTATTACTATTATATTTTTGGAGTTATTATTATTTTTGTTTTTAGTATTTTGAGAAGAATGTTATTTTGAATTGAAATTCTTGGGTTGCGATCCTAGATTTCAGCTGATTGGGTGTAAGGCCTTAAGGGCATCCGTGTGATTTGATGAATGAGTATTATTTTATTATTACTATTTTGTTTGAGAGCAAGATATCCGAAAGGACGGAATCCCAAGGTGAAGAACATGCAAACCATAGGACGGAATCCTGGGTATACCTTGGTTTTTGTTGTCGTCCGAGAGGTCGGTGAGGACGGAATCCTACACCGCATCGGGAGTATGGCCATTCTTAGACACATGCAGTAGGGAACGTAACCCATAGGCTGTCTGGACGTTGCGATCTGACATTACCATAGGAAGTGGGTTGTCCACTAGCATTCAGCTCTCTCTCTCAAACTAAATATATTTTATTACTTTAAACTTTGATGATTTATATTGTTGACCATTGAGTTTATATGTATATTTATTAATCCAATTATTTATTTTGGTTATCTTTACCCTATCTGTATTAGCATGTGGTATAGTCTTTGTTGTATTTTATTTATCTGAAGTTTATTTGTGAGATGTTGATGTAAGACTTGATTATTAATGCTTTTTTAACTCTTATATGGATCCTGATTGAGTTGGGAGAACTGTTAGTTACCCCCACTAATTGTGGATGTTTGTTGATATTTTGCAGGTGATTATTTCGTGTTATGGGAAATGAGAGAAAGGTTATTTAGGATTTTTGTTTGAGACGTTTTATTTTATATAAATTTACCATATTGGGATTATGAGGTTGTTTTGCCTCTTTATGGATATTTTGGATTATTTTAATTGGGTTTTATTTTTATTTAGCTAAATTTGACCTTTGATTAGAGTGACATTTCCGTCAGACGATATTTCCGCTATCGCCATTTCTTTAATAAAATGTTATATTTTGTTTATATTATGTTTATAAAATGACGGAGTGTTACAGTTGGTATCTGGGCTAATGATCCAAAAACACTCAATGAGTTGCTATATATTCCATGAGAAATGTGTAGTTGTTGCATCTAGGATTATTAGTATCTTAGACTTCAAGAAAAGTTCTTAATGAGAGTTACTTGGGTAGGAAGAAAGCCTTGGAAATTATTTTTGTTAACTGATGTGCTATATATTTTCTTATGTGATAGTTGGTAAGGTTTAGCAAGGGCTAAAGTTTATGTTTTTGCAGAGTACCTCTAAGGCGTTACTTAGACGCCCGAAAGAAAGTTGTACGTAGTCGTCGTATAACGTATTTTTTCATGTCATTTCAAGTTTCGAGGACGAAACTTTCTTAAGGGAGAGTGATTGTAACACCACGGATTGTCGCTCAGAATTTCTTCGACTTATTTTCCCTTAATTATTATTTTTCGTTAAAATTAGAATATTTTACTTCTTAAAAATATTATATCTTATATAATTTATTTTGAACTTTTAAAATGTCATATTTATATTATTTATTTGATTAGAAATTATATATTTTCTAGTATTTAGAAATACGCGTTTGAGCTAGTATTTTTTTATTCGATTTGAGCGCGTTTGGACAGTCGCACGACCTTATAATGTGAAGTTTGAAGCTCCTAAAAGCTGTCCACAAAATCAGAATATTAGAAGCATTGGAGGGGCTATTGAGCACCTTATAACACCCCTTATAACCCCCTTTGTAATCCCCCATTTATTAGCCATTCAACTCATTATTGTAGCTGTTGTAACCTTCCCATTTACACCCTTTTATCATCTCATGAAACTAGTTTATGGACTGCAAAAATCTGTCCAACTTCTTCCTACTATTCGACTATTTGAAGAGAAAAATTTGAGATGAAAAGTTATCCCGGTTTTTCCTTCCACACCATCACGAAAATGACTATCGCCGGAGATCTAACCGTTCGATCGCCATGAAATTTGGACAGCACCTTGAAGACATATGGAACGTTACTTTGACCAGAGAGATTTATCATGCGATCCTTGGATCATCCAGAATCATGGTCGGAACAGAACAGTACATAATGGAAATGCAAGCAATTGGAGGTCTTCAAAGGTAACTAATGGTTTCCCTAGATCGATTACAATTCGTATAAGGTTTATATTAGTTTTAATAGTTAAGTTGGGTTAGTATCATTTTAGGAAATTTTGGGTGGGAATAGTTTCATGTTTAATGTTTGTTTCATGAGTTTTATTGATTATATGATATTATGGTTATGTGTAAACTTGGTAGTTAGTTAAGAATGATTATGTGCAGCCATAACTTGAGGATTTGTGCTATTGATTACAAGTTATTTCTACGAAAAGTGCTTGTGTTACTCTAATCAATGTTTTATTGCCTCTAACCAAAAACAAATTTGTAGCCAAGTGTTGTGTTGCAATGCCAACCATAAATATTGAATTTGTGGATGAAGTTAGGGGTTTTGGATTGTCAAAGTGTGGGCGTGGGATGCAGCAGGTGCTGCTGAAGTATTTTAAGTTGCTGCTTCTAGTGTTGTTATGCTTGATTTGTGATGTCTTAGTAGCTTGGTTCAACAAAGTTTTAGCCATTGATCTTAGTCACCATGCTCCAGTTGGTTATAAAATATGTTTTTTTTTTGTATTTTTATGTAATGTCATCGTATAGCTATCCATGACATTGTTTTCATGAGTCGTTTAATTCATGATAATATTATGATATAAAGTTTATGAGTTTTGTTTTATTATTAGTAGTAGTAGTAGTAGTAGTACTACTACTACTACTACTACTACTACTACTACTACTACTACTACTACTACTACTACTACTACTACTACTACTACTACTACTACTACTACTACTACTATTATTATTATTATTATTATTATTATTATTATGATTATTATTATATTTTTGGAGTTATTATTATTATTTTTTTAGTATTTTGAGAAGAATGTTATTTTGAATTGAAATTCTTGGGTTGCGATCCTAGATTTCTGCTGATTGGGTGTAAGGCCTTAAGGGCATCCATGTGATTTGATGAATGAGTATTATTTTATTATGACTATTTTGTTTGAGAGCAAGATATACGGAGGGACGGAATCCCAAGGTGAAGAACATGCAAACCATAGGACGAAATCCTGGGTATACCTTGGTTTTGTTGTCGTCCGAGAGGTCGGTGAGGACGGAATCCTACACCGCATCGGGAGTATGGCTATTCTAAGACACAGGCAGAAAGGGAACGTAACCCATAGGCTGTCTGGAGGTTGCGATCTGACATTACCATAGGAAGTGGGTTGTCCACTAGCATTCAGCTCTCTCTCTCAAACTAATTATATTTTTTACTTTTAACTTTGATGATTTATATTGTTGACCATTGAGTTTATATGTATATTTATTAATCCAATTATTTATTTTGGTTATCTTTACCCTATTTGTATTAACATGTGGTATAGTCTTTGTTGTATTTATTTATCTGAAGTTTATTTGTGAGATGTTGATGTAAGACTTGATTATTAATGCTTTTATAACTCTTATATGGATCCTGATTGAGTTGGGAGAACTGTTAGTTACCCCCACCAATTGTGGATGTTTGTTGACATTTTGCAGGTGATTATTTCGTGTTATGGGAAATGAGAGAAAGGTTATTTATGATTTTTGTTTGAGACGTTTTATTTTATATAAATTTACCATATTGGGATTATGAGGTTGTTTTGCCTCTTTATGGATATTTTGGATTATTCTAATTGGGTTTTATTTTTATTTAGCTTAATTTGACCTTTGATTAGAGTGACATTTCCGTCAGACAATATTTCCGCTATCGCCATTTCTTTAATGAAATGTTCTATTTTGTTTATATTATGTTTATAAAATGATGGAGTGTTACATTTGGTATCAGGGCAAATGATCCAAAAACTCTTATGTCAGATTGAATTAAAGATAAAATATTATTATTGTTGCCCAATTAAATATGAATTTTATGTTTCGAAGGCGTTAAGATTAATAACTTGATTTAATTATAAGTTAAGACTATGAATATTATTTTCACCTAAGTATGACTCAGATGTTTTAAAAAAAGACTTTATAAGTAGGGACATAAGCACTATGATGGCATAATGGAAGGACATAAGCTTGGCCTAATCATTAGAATCTTAATAAAGGAAAATTAGAACAGATACGAGGTTTAAGCGCCACTTATCTATGAAATAATATTTATTTTAGAAAAGCCCAAGTCAGGGGAAGGACATAAACTGATTTTGCTTAATTAAACTGATTTTGTTTATTTAGCTTAATTTGACCTTTGATTAGAGTGACATTTCCGTCAGGTGATATTTTCGCTATCGCCATTTCTTTAATAAAATATTCTATTTTGCTTATATTATGTTTATAAAATGACGGAGTGTTACAATTTTAGGTGGGTTTGGAGCTGGTGGACCTACAAATCGAGGGCACAAAAACTATCTCCGGGAGCTCCGCCAAATTCTATTAACTAACCAGACAAAGGCCGAACCCTTCCCAAAGGTTGTGGTCATTGAGCAAGACCCGGGGAAGTTAAAGATCCCTCATGATCACTAGTAGAAAAATGCAGATTTGCGTCTGCTTATTTGCGTCATATGCATAAAGAAGTGACGCAAATCATCAGAAGCAGACGATTTGCGTCGGATTATAATCAACTTCCGACGCAAATACCACAACAAATGAATGGCAATACGATTTGCGTCGGATGACCCTAGACATCCGACGCACATGACTAAAGCATATTTGCGTCGAACAAGCCTCTTGTGCGATGCAAATCCGTGTATCAGGCAATTTGCGTCGGACACAGATGCCCATCCGACGCAGATGAGTTAGGCAGATAAGAATTATTTAACCAAAAAAATATAAAGTGCGACGGATGTGCCTGTATGTGCGACACACATAACCTTAGAGTATAAAAACCCCATTTCTCCCATTTCCCTCACAGCCATTTTCCTTCACCTTCTCTCTCTTCCATCTCTAACCTAGATCTCTATCAACTTCGCCTCTCATCTATCTCACCATTCTCTCACCGCTTCGCCTCTCATCTCTCTCACCATGCTCTCACAAGTTCGCATATCCTTGAAACTTCCGGCGTCGTCCTCTTTTCTCTCATCAGTTCACATCTCCTTTAAACCTTCGGCCCCGTTCTCTCACCGGTTCGCATCTCATCTACTCGCTTTCACCGGTTAGCCGCGGAGTTCATTATGGGTAAGTTGAAGAATTCTAGTGGGTGCTGGTAAGTTTTTTTATTATGTTGTTTGAATTTTTATAGCATATGGTTGTGAATTTGTGATGAATTTAGGCAAGTTGTGTTGTTTACTGGTGGAGATGTGTTGGCAATACTTCTGCTTGCTGCAATTGGAAGGTTTAGTCATGGATTCCCTGTTTTCGACGCCGACCCTTTCATTGCAGGTTTTGTAAATTTTGAATGAGTTTCGAGTGTGTTGATGAAAAATGTGAAGTGTTGAGATTTCTGGGTATTGACAAGTTGATGCCGTCGTCAAAGCTGAAGATGAACCAGTTGAGTCACTCTCCTCTGCTCTACCGCGCCACCTCGGCCCGCTGACCCTGCCGCCGCAACCCCTCTTCCACTTTCCCCTGTTCGTGCCCTGCTTCTTTAAAAGACCAATTGTAATTTTCTATATAGGAATTAGTTCCTTTTTTTATTTCTATATGAACCACTAAAACTCCATTTTATTGTTTTTTAGATAGGAATTAGCTCTTTTTTTGTACTTGAATTTTGTTAATTGAAAGTTACCATTATGGTGACAAGTGCTTTTTTTTTTTTAATAAATTAATCATTTACCATGTTCAATTTAAGGTTTTAATTGTGAATGTTATTTTTCGGTGATTGTTATAAGAAGCATCAAATTTTGGTGATTGTGATCGACTGAGCACCATGGGTGGTACAAATGGTGATCGACTTTTTTTTATTTTTGGAAAAGCTATTTGCGTCGGATGTATGTTACTAATCGACGCAAATCAGCCTTCCCAAGTCAACACCCTTTCAACCCCTTTTGCGTCGCATGAAAGACACCATCCGACATAAATAGAAATAAATTTGCATCGCACCTAGCTCCGACGCAGATTACTCCTAGTCAATTTGCGTCGCGAGCCGTAGACTCGCACCTAAGTCCGGCGCAAATAGGGGATCTGACGCAAATCGTTGTTTTTCTACTAGTTGATGATCCTCTATTTGCGGAAATGAAGATAGCGAATCTAATGGTGAGAAAGATTTTGATTGACACTGGAAATTCGATGGGCATCATGATTGCAGATTGTTTGTCCAGGTTGAAGTTTGATGAGTAAAACTTGGTCCCAATTCTTCACCCAATCATTGGGTTTGAGGGAGGAGTTATTCATTCTATGGGGACGATAACTTTGTCGGTCCGGGTAGGAGAAAAGGATGTCTCGCGAACTTTGTTCATTAAGTTCTTGGTCGTTAGAGAATTAACGGCCTATAATGTTATTTTTGGACGACCAAAACTGAGTTATGTTAAAGCAGTCATTGTTACTCATCTTATGCTCATGAAGTTTGAATGTGATAGAGGGCAGATAGGGACGCTTTATGGAGACCAACAGGTAGCCAAAGAATGTTATTTAACCACTCTAAAACCATCGTCTTGGAAGGCCGAAGAGAAGGACCAGACGAAGGTTGCTTGTGAAGGGAGAGCGGCCGACATCATAATGACGCAAACAGCCTCGCTGAGAAAGACAATTGAAAATTCTTAGACGCAGGTCACTCCCTCATGGAGGGCGGCCGAAACTCTTTCTAGCAAGAAGAGGAAGTATGTGGGAGGAAACAAAGAGCCCCGCTCGACTGAAGAAGTTATGTCCATCATGGGTTTGGCACTTAAGCGTCCAGAGCCTGTTGAGGTCCCAGAAGACATATGTTTAGATGATGCTCGTCCAGAAAGGACCTTGAAGATTGGATCTTCTCTTTCCCCTGACTTGCGGGGAACTTTGATAATCTGACTCAAGGAGTTTCAAGATGTGTTTGTGTAATATCCCAACATTTAAACATGTTTACTTAAATGATAATTATAATTAGTGGCTAATTTTCTGCTTTAAATTGCGATTAAAAGTTTTACTCTAAAATCAAGTAATATATAAAAACTTTAGGTCTTCATTAAAAAAACCAATTTCATAAATCATCAGGTTACAAGTGATAATTGTAGAAGGAAGTAAGTAGGGAAAAGTTGGTTTAATAAAATAAAAGAAAAAGGAAATTAATTTTTATAATGAAAGTTCTGACTTCCTTCTTCCCTATACGCTTCTTCTTCTTCTCTTATGGCAATTGGCAAACATGCCAAACATCATCAGGAATTTGTCCCCATCAAAGCCGAACCACCCCACCTTTTTCTTCCATTTGTTCCTCCATGTTGTCCCCTTAAACCATCTATAAATACCCCCATTGATTCAAGGATGAAAAACCACAATAAAAAAATTCAGTAACATTTTTCTCTCTTTTCTCTATGGTCGAACCACCACACCACCAACACTGGCGCACCAAATTGGTGCAGCGACTCCCCTACGACCACCATACATCCTTTCCGGTGACCCGACGCCGCGCCGCAGCGCCCAGCTCTCTCTCTCTCTTCCTTCGCTCTCTCGCTCTACCTCTCCCCTGCTTTTCTCTGCTCGCTGCTGCCCTGAATTCCACCACTCGACCGCCAGCTGCACGACCGGCCCACCCACGTCGCCTCACCGAAATTCCTGGCAGCCTTGCCGGAGCTCCCCTGTTCTTCGCTGCTCCAAGAGAGCAGAGGTACAATACGTATTGTACCTCTTAATTTTAGTTTTTATGATTTTTAGAGTTTACAATTTGAAGCCCAATTGTACCATATTGTTAATTGGATTAAGTGGGCCTAAAACCGATTTTGCTTAATTAAATCACCTAGCTTAATTTAATGGGCTAATCTTACATCTAAGACTAAGCTAATTGTGTTACGTAACACTAATCAACCACTAGCCTTTGTAAATTTGAAATTTGAGAATATATTAGTAAAATCCACACTTGTATAAATGTCTGATGCTAATTCTTTAAGATATTATTATGTCAAACTAGACAAATCACTTCCTTGTTATTATAACAACTATTTAGGTATTAATTATGATAATGTTTAGGTAAATTAGTATTATCAATCACTTAGCTAGTTTAATATTAATCATATACAAATTTACTATGTTATGAAATACACGAGTAATTTAGCAATAATAGTTCCACTTAATATTTTAGTAAATGGGTCAATATTAGCAATATTAACAATGTAAGTTTTATTAAAAGTTAGTCCTTTAATAACATGTAGTTGACTAAAATAATGAGATAGTTATAATATTGGGATTATGAGGTTGTTTTGCCTCTTTATGGATATTTTGGATTATTCTAATTGGGTTTTATTTTTATTTAGCTTAATTTGACCTTTGATTAGAGTGACATTTCCGTCAGGCAATATTTCCGCTATCGCCATTTCTTTAATAAAATGTTCTATTTTGTTTATATTATGTTTATAAAATGACGGAGTGTTACATTTGGTATCAGGGCAAATGATCCAAAAACTCTTATGTCAGATTGAATTAAAGATAAAATATTATTATTGTTGCCCAATTAAATATGAATTTTATGTTTAGAAGGCGTTAAGATTAATAACTTGATTTAATTATAAGTTAAGACTATGAATATTATTTTCACCTAAGTATGACTCAGATGTTTTAAAAAAAGACTTTATAAGTAGGGACATAAGCACTATGATGGCATAATAGAAGGACATAAGCTTGGCCTAATCATTAGAATCTTAATAAAGGAAAATTAGAACAGATATGAGGTTTAAGCGCCACTTATCTATGAAATAATATTTATTTTAGAAAAGCCCAAGTCTTAGCTAAAACTAATGAATCCCGTTATTCAATTCTTAACTAGATTAAGTGATAAAGGATATTACAAGCCTCCCCCGGCTATCAAGGTTGTTAAGCAGGAATTCAGGTAACGTCTACTGCTAGCACCAGCACTCCCCTTCCAACTATGTTTTATGATGCTTTATACGATGTTTATGTTATGTTCTTTATGGTGTACGGGATATGAAATGTTTGTCTATGCAAATGATGTTTATTATATGATTTGATGCTATGAAGTATGACGACTTTGATGTTACGAAAATATGATTATGATTGCGTTTAATTATAACGATTACGCTTCATGATTATGATTACAATTATGTAATGTAATTATGATACGTAAAAGAAACGAAACACAATAAAGTTAGGAGAAAGAATATTAAGTTATGTCGGGTCGTGCACGTACCTTCTAGCGGCAACGCCACCTTCTGATGGGGAACAACGTCCTCGGTGGCACCCGCAATATGGCATTATGCCACCTTCTGATGGCGGACAACGTCCTCGGTGGCCCTGCCTTCTGTTACTATTGGCATTATATGCCACCTTCTGATGGGGGATGAATATCCTCCGTGGCTTTTGCCTTCTGTTACCATTTATGGCATTATATGTCGCCTTCTGATGGGGGACTTATTTCCTCAGTGGCTTTGCCTTCCGTTGTACTCAATTAACTAATGGAAGTTTTCTGATAATGAATATGTACTCAATATGAAGGATGAGAATGATCTCTGACAATCTGCACGGTTTAAGTTAAATGTTTATGAAATGGTTTGACTATATTCTCTCCTCCCTGATTGCAACTAAAATGAATTGAAATGCTTTTATGATGTTAGGGTAGTATGTTACTGAGCTTCGGCTCATGACGTTTTGTTTTATGTTTTAGGTATGGAAGAACAGTTGCGGTATCGACATTATAAAGGGGTTATGTTGAGGAGATTATGTTTGATTTGGGATATCTAGGATATTCTATATTAATGGTAATTAAGTAATATTTATGACGAGCAATTGTACAGTTAAAATACCATTTTAGGCCATTATATTATTTGTGGGCCATAACCCACAGGCTTAAGTTATGTTTCCACTGTCAATTAAGGTTATGTGTTTTCGGGGCGTTACAGTTTGCTTATAGTGTTGAAGAGATGCCTGGAATTGATCCAGAAATAGCTGTTCACCGATTGAATGTTGATCCAAACATGAAACCAGTTCGTCAGAAGAAAAGACACCTAGGAACAGCCAGAACTCAAGCCGTGGATAAGGAGGTGCAACGGTTGTTAGAGGCCCGTTTTATCAGAGAAACTTATTATCCATATTGCATAGAAAATGTGGTCATGGTACCAAAGCCCAATGGCACATGGAGGATGTGTGTGGATTACACTGATCTGAACAAGGCCTGTCCAGAAGACAGTTTTCCTTTGCCTAAGTTGGATCGGTTGTTTGATTCAATAACTGGTCACGCTTTGTTGAGCTTCATGGATTCCTATTCCGGTTTCCATCAAATTCCAATGTAACCAGACGATCAGGACCAAACATCCTTCATAACAAAGAAAGGACTATAAGGTTGGCTGATGATGCCCTTTGGGCTCAGAAATGCGCCGACCACCTTGCAGAGGCTAATCAATACAGTTTTTCAGCCTCTGCTGGGTAGGAACATGGAAGCATACATAGATGATATGATCGTAAAGAGTAAGCCCAAAACACACCATATTGATGATTTGCAAGAGACATTTGAGACTCTCAGGAAGTACAAACTGAAGTTGAATCCCAAAAAGTGTGTTTTTGGAGTCATGGCTGGAATTTTTTTAGGTTTTTAGTAGACCATAGGGGAATTGAAGCTAATCCTGAAAAAATTCAAGCCATTCTAGATATGAAGTCACCGACTAAGATTAAGGAAGTACATCGCTTGACTGGCTGTCTCGCTACTCTTGGTCGTTTCCTATCTAAGTCAGGAGACAAATGTCATCATTTCTTTGCTACGATTAAGAAAAAAAACTAAGTTTGAATGGACAGCTGAGGCAGAGCAGACTTTACAACAAGTCAAAGATCATCTTCGTCAGTGTTATCATGGTCAATCCGATTTGAATAAAGTATACATTCATCTTTATATGTACTACAATTTGAAAGAGGGTTGTCGTGGTCAATCCGATCTGAACATGATCAATCCGATCTGAATAAAGTATACATTCATCTTCATATGTACTACAATTTGAAAGAGGGTTTCATGGTCAATCCGATCTGAACATGATATGTTGACTTTCAATAAAAAAAATTCCAAAAAAAATGATGCATCACGTGATCCATCATGACATTAACTCAATAAGCCACTAAACATACAAAGTATAAGCCTGTATTAAAATATACTCAATACACGGTTATAAAACTTTATCACAAGGTAATATTCATATATACCATAATTTTAGGAGAAACATCCTAAAATTTAAAATTTATAAAATAAATTTTTCCGTGTAATTTGCACGGGTCTCAAACCGAGTATATTAATATAGCCAAAGAATATAACAATTGTAACTTGTGTATTCTAGCCGAACGATTGTTGTGTTACATTAGGTCTATGTGCTTGCGTTGAATTTTTTGCATTGAGGTTCTTAACTAAATAACAAATGACATTAATAATAAGTACAAAAACCAGATTATGAAAAGAAACCACATAATCAATAAAATAAATCAACGTAATAGATTATTATTTAGTTTCAAAGAACTAAGATGCTCTCCTACGCAAATGACAATGAAATCACATATCAATCAAGGAAATCAACATAAACAATATAATTACTTACATTTTTTTTTTCTTGGAACATTGCTCCTTATTTATATAAAAGTATTGGAAAATTTAGACGGAAAATTTTCTACCATGAAATGACATGCGTCATCCTTGAATTTACGTTAGTAGAAAGTAAAGAGTTTTTGGATTCATGCAGATTGCATGGGAAATAATTTGTGCAATCAAACACATTATTATAAAGTGCTTGTCTGGTCAGTGATTTGAGTTTTTGTTTTCCACTATGATGTCCCCCTTACTCAAATTGAGGGTGTAATAGTGGATAATTAAGAGTATATCTGTAATATGGTCTATTTTAGGGAAATTCCCATTGATATGCTCTTATTCTTGAGAATTCCCAATGGTAGATTCAACTTTTTTTTCTTCCCATTGCTAGGCCTCAATTTTCCTAATTTACCCAAATGTAGCATTAATGAGGCTTAAACGTTAATTTCATGTTTAATTTTAAAGCTTCTGTTAAGTTTTGCCTAAACCCTAATAACCATAATTTATGTAGGTCAAAGAGTAGGTCAGTATTAATCTTTATGATGAATCCTGACATATCTTGGTATACTATATATTTTCAGTAGTATGCATACTCTTCATATGCTTTTCTAATAAAGTGAAAGATTCACTATCCTTTGATTTCTGAAATATATAATGCATATCCAACAGAAAAAGAATTACAGAGTGATGGAGTAAGAAGATGAATTTGCCATGGAATTTTTAAGTACTCCATTACACAGTGACGAAGTAAAAAAATAAACATGAAATTAACGTTTAAGTCTAATTTATGCTACATTTGGGTAAATTAGGAAAACCGAGGCCTAGCAATGGGAAGAAAAAAAAGTTGAATCTACCATTGAGAACTCTCAAGAATAAGAGCCTACCATTGAGAATTTCCCTCTATTTTAATATAAAATGTAGTGCTAATAACCCCTAAAAGCTTGAGAGTCATATTATCTTCACATTTTGCCTCTTCTCATATTTGTTTTCTCTCCATGTTCTTTTTATAAGACTTTAATTACTTAAACTAATTTTGTCTATAATTATATTATTTGAACTAATATGAATTTATCTAATCTTATTTGAATTTATTTTCTCTGTAGACAACTTATCTTATCTGAAATAGTCTTCTTTGTGTGTTAAGTTGTCTGAAATTGTTTGAAAATAATTTATTCTGTTTAAACTTATTTAATCTTATCTAAATTTGTATGAGCTTATAAGTCAAAATAAGTTGAAGTGAATTTCCCTTGCATGTTTGTTTCACTTTTTCACCTAATTTAAGTTTCTTGTTGCAATTGATGCCTCTAGTGTTCTCTCACTTAAACTCTGTTTTTTTTTCCTTTGAAGTTTTTTTTTGCGCCATTGGTCATGGATGTGATATTAGCCTACCCCAAAGCACTTTGAGACTAGGGCTTAGTTGTCGTTGTTTTTCTTATTTATTTCCTATTCGATAATAAAAACATCCATTACTATTATTATTACAATATATTGTATTCGTCCTAGATAAAAATGATCACTTATTGTTGATGTCATATAGTGTGGTTATGAAATGTTATTTTATAAAAAAAGTAAATGTGCAAGGAGTTGTTGAGGGTATTTTTAATTTTTTTTAACACAAAATAGGACAACTTAGATTAGTAACATAGGGAGAAGACTCCCACAAACTGCTTTAATACAAACATAGAAACACCAATTGCAAACTAAAAAGAAAAGCAAACCAACAAGAATTATAGTATAACGATTAATATAACCCCAAGTAGATCTGACAGAAGCTATAATTAATTGATTAGGTATGGACACCCAAAGCCCTGATATCTTTGAGAAAGTCATTCATGATATCTGATGGAAGAGTAAAATGAATTTTCTTATCATCATGCATCTCCCTTCCAATCTTCGCAAGTCTATGGGCAAGCACATCAACATCTCGGCGAGCATGAAGGATGTGCACAATGCAAATTCCATGAAGTAAGTTCACCACGTCTTGAATAAAAGCATACAGTTCATGGTGGGGATAATGCTCAGCTCTGTCAAGCATGATCTTTAGGGCCTAGGCATATGTTTCCAACTCGATTTGCATGATATTATAGTCTTTGCCAATACTAATCCCTTCCCTAATTCCCATCAATTCAGCTGCCACGGGAGAAACTAAGGTGAACCTCATTAAATAACCAATAAACCATGAGCCATCCCTGCGTCTGATGACCACCAATTGCCTTGTCATTTCCTTTCCAGGAGGTATTTTTAAATGAAAGGGAGATAAAGTTGGATTTTTTTTATAGAGATTTAGTTTGGGCCAAAAGGGGTGTTAAAAAAACTAATCTAATAATATTGAGACCATATCAAAATTGAAAGTATTTAAACTAACATTGGACAAACTTTATCTTAAAACTAAAAGATCATTTTAAAAAAGATCAGAGGTCACTAATTGAGAAGAAAGAATGTCAAAAAGGCCATTGAATTATAAACCTTTAAAAGAAAAATGAATCATTAACATCCTAATGCTTATAATCCTTATTTATATATGTCTCTAGACCCTTCTAAACTGTTTCATCTCGTTTCTAATCTCTTTGTCACTCTAATCCTATCTTAAGTTCTCATTCCACTAGTAGAAAAACGTTGATTTGCGTCTCCTAGATTGTGTCGCACAACCGAAAGACCGACCCAGAAGTCTAGGGGGACTTCATTTGCGTCGGATACTATGGGAGACCGACGCAAATCATGCTTCATATGCGTTGGGTTTACAGTCCATTCGACGCAAAAAATTAAAGCAAATGGCTGCGAGATTCATGTGGATCGAATTCCAATTAATGTTCGACGCAAATAATTAAAGCCAATGAGTATAAAATGAATAAAGGATTTGCGTCGAAGGTACGTGATATGCGATGCAAATCGCTGTATCCTATGATTTGCATCGGATCTACTAAGCCCACCAACACAAATCCTCGGCCAAGTTATAATAAAGGATTGCGTCGACGGTACATGATATGCGATGCAAATCGCTGTATCCTACGATTTACATCGGATCTACTAAGCCCATCCGACGCAAATCCTTGGCCCAATTATTCTTTTTTTGCGAGCCTAAACTATTCACTCCCACTATTCCAACTCCCACACTCCTACACTCCCACACTCCTACACTCCCACTCTCACACACTCTTTCTCTCTCTCTCTCTCTCAGTCTCTGTCTCCTGCGAATTCCCTGCGTCCCTTATCGCTATCGACTTATCCAGCTAATCTCCTCTCGTCGTCGACTTCACCTGTGAATCTCCTCTCGCCGGCGAATCACTCTCAACCTACATTATTCGCTGCACTCTCACTCTCTCTCTTAGTCTCGCTGCACTCTCACTCTCTCTCTCTCCGTCTTCGATGCACTCATCGTCAGGTCACTTTCTCCATCGACTCACGCTCACTGTCGAGTGACTCTCATCGTCGAGCAACTCTCACTGGCGAGTCCTCTAAATAAAGGATTCTTGAGTCAACCTACATTCTTCGTTGCATTCTTCTTTAATTACTCTTTCACACAATTGGGCCGAATGTTTACCTGGTGAACACCTTGCCGCTGCTGCCGCCATAGTTGGGTCTCACTCTCTTCGGCGAATCCCCTTATTCTTCGTAGCACTCTTCTCTCCTCTCCGACTGTTAATGTTAGTCTTGCTTTTCTATATTTTTTTTCCGCTCCAAATTTGCTTGATTTTCAGCTTTCTTGGTGTTTTTTCCTCATGTACTTAATTTCTTCTTTGTTTCTTGTTTTTGTTCTTTGATTAGTTAGTAAAAGTTTGAATCTTTTTGTTTGCTTTATGTGAATCTAATTTTTGGGTTGGTTAATGCCCAACTACAACTGCCACATTCCGTCCTCTACTCGTCGGTTTGCCTATGCTCTAAGCTCACCTCGCTGTGTTAATTAACCTTTAGTTTGGATTTGTGGATTTATCTTATTGGTCCCTATTATGTTGAATTATGAACAAACCTATATGGGGGGTGTAACACTCCGCCATTTTATAAACATAATATAAACAAAATAGAGCATTCTATTAAAGAAATGACAATAGCGGAAATATCGTCTGACGGAAATGTCACTCTAAATAAGGGTTAAATAAACTAAATAAAAATAAAACCCAATTAAGATAATCCAAGATATCCATAAAGAGGCAAAACAACCTCATAAACCCAATGTAGTAAATATAAATATAAATATAAATTATCAAACAAAAATCCAAAATAGCCTTTCTCTCATTTCCCATAACATGAAACAATCACCTGTAAAATATATCAACAAACATCCACAATCAGTGGGGAGTAACTAACAGCTCTCCCAGCCCAATTAGGATCCATATAAGAGTTATAAAATTTTTAACAATCAAGTCATACACAATATCTCATAAATACACTTCAAACAATCAAATAAACAAATAAATAAATAAGTACAACAGAAACAATATAATACAACATGCTATCCACAAACAGGGTAAAGTTAACAGAATGATTAGACAAATAAATATACATATGATCAACTCAAGGCTCAACAAAATAAACCTTCGAATTTAAATGAAATAATAATATGAACAATATAACCAATAATTATAACGTTTCCAAAATAATCTTCTTAACACATTTGAGGAGGAACTGAACGTAAGCGGATCGCAACCCACTGTTCCTATTTGGTTATAGTATTAGGACCCTGCTCGCCTATGTCTAGTATGGCCACACCCTGATGCGAGATAGTACCCTGCTCAGTACTTCTCGACCTCTCAGACGACAACTAATAACCAAGACGGACCTACACACTCTGCTCAGTATGTAAGTATAAACTGTGTACCCTGCTCAGTACACAGTGACTGTTCATTCCTAGGAGACCATGCCGTCTCACTAGTCATCATCCTCAAATAAAAATAAATAATAAATAATATAATTTCATCGTCTGCAGAATGCCCTTAAAGGTCTTAACATCAAACTGCAAGAATCTAGGGTATTAACCCATCAATTCCAAACTGCAAGAATTTTAGGGACTCAACCCATCAATTCTATTTTCATCAAACTGCAGGAATTTTGGGAACTCAGCCCATCAATTCCAATTCAAAACAACTTACAATTTCTCAAAACAATAATCATATTTTATCAAAATACGCTAGATTCTCACTACCACATTTATGAACCCAAAACACAACGTAATTATTTACATAAGTAAAATTTTACACAAGACATATAAAGTCATAAACATAAACAACACTTCACATAAGGACATGAGCTTTTATAATACATTTTATACAAGAAAAACGAAAAAGAAGATTACAGCTAGTTAAAGTTGCAACAAATATCCAAATAAAAATAGAACTAACATGAAACAAACCAAGCCCACAATATAACGTAATATTCAACCCTCATCATCAACCTCACGCTATGTAGTGGTAAGAAAGAAGAAACAGCTGCACTACCATGTACTATACGCATGAAAAGATACTATAGAAGCAAAGACACTACAACAGCGAGCAAGGAAATGAACAAGAACACGAGACCGGCAGCATAGGCGGTGCGGGCGCACGGCTAGTGGTGCAGGATCACCTGGGTTAGTTCCTTATAGCAATTTGACACTCAACCATTCATCCTAATCCCACTAAAACTCATCTAAACCATAGCCTTCAACAACATAACATACATAATCGTGCATTACTTCACAAGGTATACTTCTTGAATAACAGTACTTGTACTAATAATAATAACAATAATTCAAGTTTGCATAACACAGAGATGAGAAGTTCAACATACAACCATGAAATCAAAAGAATAAGAATTCTACTCTAAACAACTCATAACTCATGATCATGGCTATAAACAACATATATATATTACCAAACCACAAACTCACGACAATCACATAATCATACAATTCATAAAAAAAGCAAACATATAACATCAAATTTTACCCACACAAATTCCTAAAACAACACTAACCCAATTCAAGTATTAAAACTAAAATAATTCCTACACGAATTCTAACCGCTCTTGGAAAACAGTTAGTTACCTTGGCCAACTGGAGGAGTGTAGACGGTGGTCTAGCTTTGTCCTTCACGCGCAATATCGTGCTCCACGAACTCACCTCCTAGCAACGCACAACAAGAACTTAATGATGTGAAACAACAAGGATTATATGAAAGATTAAGGGTAAGAACGATGGGGAAAATAATCTGAATTTTTGTGGAGCAAAAATGGTCGAATCTTCTCCTCTCAAGAATGGCCGAAACACTGGAGGAGCATGGCAGAAAAATTCTGACCAAAAGTTTAGCTTAAGGGAATGAAAGTAGGGAGGTTACATTAGCTTAAATGATGGGGTTAAATGGGCAATTAAATTGGGGGTTACAAGACTTCAAAGGTCACTCATTTTCATCCAAAATTCCTGATTTTTGAACAGATTTTAGGAGCGCAAGTCTTCAGATTAAAATGTCGTTACGACGGTCCAAACGCGGCAAATAAAATACTTAGCTTAAACGCATAATTTAAATACCTGAAAAATATATAATTCTAATTAAATAAATTATCTAAATATAAAAATTTATAAATTGGTACAATATATAAGACAAAATATTTAAAAGAATAAAATATTCCAATTTTGATGAAAAATAATAGTTAAGGAAAAATAACGTGAAAAATTAGGAGCGGAAAATTTCGGGGTGTTACAGGGGGTCTGGAAATCTAAGAAATGGTTTGGTTTTGTGATTGGGAAAGTATATGAATTGATCGATTTTTTTTATGAAGTTACTATCTTGTTATATATGAATTATGAATTTGTGGATTGTTGTGTTAGTTTCTCAATTGACATATGTACGTACCATAATAGGGTGGGGCGGGAAATATAAGGAATGAATTGGTTTAATTTGTGTTATTCAATCACAATGTGCATCATTGGCCTAGATACCCGTTTGAGGCTTGCTCATTAGGAGTTATCCTTAAATAGTCCCTGGTTTGGGACTGTCTTTGAGTTTCTTATCTCACTTAGGATGTGAATGAATGTTTTATTTTCGATTCTAAGAAAGATCTAGCTCAATTCCCTAAGCGTTCTCTGGGCACATATGTTGATAGTTGACCTACTATCTTCATCGTGTTCTTGGAGAACCGTAGGGAAGTGCTGCTGGATTTTTCTTAGAATTGAAAACCAAACATTCATTCACTAGTAAGATTAGAAAATCAAGGATGGGTTATGTTGGAGTGATAAGGACCCAATTGTTTATGACTACATTTTGTTGATGTGATCGAACGTGACAATATGATTTGTTGATGTGATCAAATGTGTTCTTGTTTGGTGTCTCTAGTGTATGAATATGGATGAAACTAGATGTATGGTAATCGGATTTCTACGACATTTTTACAAGGGGTTGATGAATTTATCTGGGTTGCTTTAGGTCATCAATCACATAATGGGTCAAAGTTAATCATATGTCCTTATTGTCATTGCAATAACTCTAAGGGGTATCGTTATGTGGATCAAATTGAGGATCATTTGATTCGTCGTGGGTTTAAGAGTAATTATACTATCTAGACATGGCATGGAGAGTTATATGATCATGGTATGAGCTCCACTAGCTTTTGTGATGATTTGCATGAAGATCCTATTGATGATGTCGAGGTTGAAATTGAGAAAGTAGAGGTTGATATTGAAAATGAGGTTGATATTGAGAATGATAGGGTAGATAAGATGTTGCACAATTTGAAGGATAAAGGAATCGATCGTCCTCATGTGTATGATAGTATTTTGAGTGCAGCGGACAAACCGATGTATCCAGGGTGTAAGAATGTCACTAAACTGTAACGCCCTGACCTCTAGCCATGTTCAATCGGTAAAGGTCTTGCATGGAACACAATAGAGATAGTGTTGCCATATCTTTAGAGCAAATACAACTGCGGCTAATTCAAGGTCATGAGTTGGCTAATTATGTTCATGAGGTTTGAGTTGTCGGAAAGCATAAGCTAGGACTTTCTCATTTTTCATCAAAACACATCCCATCCATGTTTAGATGCATCACTGTACACAACAAATTCATCTTTGTCAGACGGGAGTGCAAGAACAGGGGCAAAGGTAAAACGTTTCTTTAACTCCTGAAAAGCTGATTCACATTCATCATTCCATTCGAATTTGACAGACTTCTTCACCAATCGGGTTATAGGTAGAGCTATCTTTGAGAAATCTTGAACAAATCTCCGATAGTAACCTGTTAAACCCATAAAACTCCGAACTTATGTGACATTGGTGGGTCTAGGCCACTCCATTATAGCTTTTATCTTTTGTGGATCAACATATACTCTATTCCCAGAAATAATGTGCCCTAAAAAGGCAACTTCTTTTAACCAAAACTCACATTTCTTCAACTTTGCATATAACTTCTTTTCTGTTAAAAGTTCTAGCACCATTCTCAAGTGTTCTTTATGTTCACTTGAATTTCTTGAATATATCAAAATGTCATCAATAAACACAACCACGAACTTGTCAAGGCATGGTTTGAAAAATCGGTTCATCAAGTCCATGAAAACTGCAGGGGCATTAGTTAATCCAAATGGCATCGCTGTAAATTCATAATGACCATATCGGGTCCTGAAAAGCGGTTTTAGATATATCTTCTGGTTTGATTCGAAATTGATGGTATCCAGATCTCAAATCAATTTTAGAAAAGATACTTGCACCTCGGAGTTGATAAAAAAGGTCATCAATACGGGGCAATGGGTACTTACTTTTTATGGTGATCTTGTTCAATTCCCGATAATCAATGTATAATCTCAAAGTTCCATCTTTCTTCTTCACAAATAACGCAGGTGCACCCTATGTGACACCCTTGGTCGAATATACCCTTTCTTGAGTAATTCATCTAGTTGTTTCTTTAATTCTTGCAACTCAGCTGGTGCCACTCTGTATGGTGCTTTGGATATGGGAGCAGATCCTCGAATAAGGTCAATGCTGAGGTCCATCTCCCTTTGCGCAGGCATGCCAGGTATCTCTTTCGGGAATACATCGGGATGTTCACATACTATAGGGATGTCACTCAGAGAAGGTTCAGGAGTACTTAGGTGTTGAATATTGCAAAGATATCCACGACAACCTTTCGCAAGTAGCTTGAAGTCTTTTGAGGTTGCGATAGTTTTGGGTCTAACCTTTCTTCTTTGATAAGAAACCTCACACCCATCTGGTGTTCTAAGGGTTATTACATGTTTGAGGCAATTTATGTCAGCCTTGTACTTGGATAACCAATCCATTCCCAAAATCACATCAAAATCAGTTAATTCAAACTGAACTAGGTTCACAACAAATTCACAAGCTCCTATAAGGATAGAACAATTCCTATATAGGACATTGCATGACAGAGATTGACCATTTAACAGGGGCAACATTCAAGTTAAAGAATTTAAGGCATAGTTCTACTTCAGACTTTTGGCAAATAAGGTAGTAACAAATGAATGAGAAGCTCCGGAATCATAAAGAACATGAGCAGGTATTGAGTTGATAGGGAAAATACCAGTAATAATGGTATCATATGCCTCAGCTTCTTCTCTCTGCATCATAAACACTCGTCCTGCTTGGGGAGGTCCACGTGGAGGGTTTATGTTGGCGTCGTTACTTGCATTTCCACCATAACCAGAGTTCTGAGGGTTCCTTTGGTTTTGCGCTGGCCCACAGTTATTAGCATTTTCATTTCTCCAATCAGGGGTTAGGCAGTACTTAATTATATGACCCGTCTTACCACACTGATAGCATTGATTGGTTCCCTTTCGACAACTATTTGCTAGATGGCCCAATCTATTACACATGTTGGAGTGAGTAGTTAGCCTTTGACCATTGTTGTTCCCCGAAAATCCAGTTTTCTGCTTCTTGAAAACATTATTTAATTAAGCTTCTTGAGCTTTCCCTTTTCTTTTTCCACTCTCATAAATGTCCTTTCTCAATTTCACTTTTCTTTCACCATTTATAGCTCGATCATACAACTCTTGGTAAGACTTACTCATATGTGCAGCCAGCCTTTCTTGAAGATCCAAATTCAGACCTCCTTCAAACCGATTCATTCTTTGACGATCCGTGGTCACAAGATCGGGAGCAAATCGAGCTAACTCATTGAATTTCACAGCATACTCCAGTACAGTCATATTCCTTTGTCTTAGATGGATAAACTCAGATTTCATCTGGAGCTGTAGAGATTGAGGGTAGAATTGATTCTTTATTGCCTCCTTCAGGCCTTCCCATCCAAACCCAAGCTAAGTTTGCATCTCCTTGGCAGTCTTCCACCAAATATCAGCTTGCCTTTGGAGGTAAAATACAGTAAAATTAACTTCCCACTTGTCTGGGCACTAGGTAGCATCGAAGATTTTTTCCATGTTGTGTAATCATTCCTCAAATTCAGTAAGATCCGACTTTTCTTCATAGCTTGGCGGCTTGTGAGCAGATAACCTTTTAAACGTATTTGAGCACTCTTCCTGCTCTGTTTTAGCTTTTTGCCAGTTTCCTTGCAAGAGGTCCATCATTATCCTCATTAAATCCATCTGATTTCCATTTGCATTCCAAGGCATATCTCCATCAACTCTTGCCCTCATTTCTTCGCATTGGACTCATGGGTTCCATTTCCTCTATTCATTGGCTCTTCTCACTTGTTGCCACTTTCTAGCACATCAAACACTTCATGTTTCATGGCATATTCATATGGTAAGCAACATATTCATAAAAGCATAGAATTAAAAATATTCCCTTCCCCAATCCTATCACTCAGACTCATTTACATTTAAGAGAACCTATGACTTACTTAATCGTATTTGAATATTGCAACCTTAAAAGTCGACATCTTAATCCAAGATCGTTTCTACACCTAAACTATTAATTAGACCTTTAATTTCGTTTCAATAATTTACTTCAGCTTATTAGCTAGCAATTTAGTGTAAAACCATGAAGGTTAAACATAAGGTACCGAAACCTTGGCTCGGATACCAACCTTTAACGCCCCGACCACTAGCCATGTTTATTAGGTTAATTAAAGAGTCATTAGCAACATAACCTAGATGGGCGGTTCGTTACTGCCGTACTTTCCGATTGGAAAGCACAAGGTAAACATACATTTTCATAATCTCAACATATTATAACCTAGAAGCATCATAATTATCCATAAAGAAACTTAAGTTGGAACATAGTAACTAACATAGTCTGACATAAACTGAAACTTAAACCATAATCACAAGTGTCTCAAGAAAGCTTAAAACTAAACAACTCCTCACAGCTATGCCATCCCGTTATCATCATCAGTACCTAAACCAGAAAACAAAACGTCATGAGTCGAGGCTGAGTAATATACCACTCTAACATCGTAAAAGCATTTCAATTCATTTCATTTGCAAACAAGGAGGAGATAAATACTAAAACCATTCCATAAACATATCAAATCATTTCATAAACATATCATAAGCTTCATTATTATCTTTTCATCTTACTTAATCATATTGGTAACTTGGCAAGTATAACAGAAGGGATGTTTCCTCAATTTTATTTTCATAAACGGAAGGCTGCCACCCGAGGACCTTGGCCTCCACATTACAGAAGGTGGTATATAATGCCTAAAACATAACACGGAACCACCCAAGGACATATGCCCCATAGACAGAAGGTGGCTAACCCGCCAGAAGGTACGTGCACGACCCGACATAACATAATACTGCCAAGAACCGTTCTTCCACTTAACTTTATCATGTTTCGTTTCTTTTACGTATCATAATTACATTACATAATCGTAACCATAATCATGAAATGTAATCGTAATCATAATATAATCATAGTCATATTTCATAACGTTAATATTATTCCATGAAATTCTTTCATAACATCAATACTCATCTTATTCATATCCCACAATCCATATAATAATAACATAATGCATGAAATCATAAAACACACTTAGAAAGGGATTGTGGGTGTTAGTAGTAGACGTTACTTGGTATCGTAGTTAAGTTTCTTGATTGTCGGGGGAGGCTTGTAATATTCCTTCTAATCTAATCAAGAATTAAATAATAAAATCTATTACAAATTGATTAGATTTAGGCTTTTCTTAAATATTCTTTGATTAGGTCGTTATAGTACTTATGTCATTACTAATAAAGTTTCCTTAATCAAAAAAGTTATACTTAGGTGTAAATAATTTTATCATTCTTGACATCTCTTAAACATAAAAGTTACATTGAGGCGGTAATAAAAATAAATAACTAATCTTGACTGATAATTCATGTTTAATGACTTGTAAACATGACTTTTATAATATAATTATTTCATGTTTTAATAAGCTACAAGTTAATGTTACTAAATCAATACATTTTAACAACACTCACATTATAACAACATTACTAATCCAATTTTAAGGTGATTTGCAAGCTTAAACTAATGATGGAAGTTCATCAAATTACTCACTAATGATGGAAGTTCATCAAATTACTCTTTTATGTACAAATATAAATCTTAGCATGATCACTAATAATCTAGATGAATTATTATCATTATTCTAATTATTCAAAACGTTATCATTAATAAACTAACGTGGTTTCTAAAGTTGCATTCACAAATTCAAATTACAAGAACTAGCTCATTATGACATACTTAGTTTAATCATTAATACAAGTTTAGGCCAAACTAGTTGAAGGTATTAACTAATTACGTAATAAAATTAAAGCCCAGAAAGTAAGTTCACTTAAGCCCAACAATTTAGCGCACAAAACTAAACTAGGTGATTTAATTAAGCAAATCTTTATTATATAAGTCAAGGGAGAAGCTATGGTGTCCCCTCTTGAAAAGACTTATATACCCATCTCACAAAAAATAATAAAGAAAATATTTTCTTAATTATTTCCTTATTTACAAATATGGGTGATAAGGAAAGTTCTACATTACCAAAAGAAATAAATAAAAATGTGTAAAGAGGAAACTCACAATTGAAAATATAAACTGATGACTAAATCAATTCAAACAATTATAAAATTAAAGATTTACCGAGATTCTTACTGTCTAAACTCTCAGTTGCAATAACAATTTCAAATAACATGCATTAACAAACCATAAAAGAATTAAGAAACTTAGAGAATATTCATTTTTATTTTTATTTTTACTTTTTAGGGGCTCACAATCAGTTGAGATAATAAATAATTAAAGAGATAAACATACATCATTAGATAATATCAATTTATAATTTAAATTTTTATTGAAGCACTACTCACTATAGTATGGCTAAAAACCTCTAATCATAAAACACGCCTGTAAAATATATTTATTTTTAAATAAATAAAAAAATATAACCTACATCACTATTTAAAAGGAGAGTTGTTGAATTATCTATCAAATACAAGATAACATAATCTACCTCGACATAGTCCTTTCTGAAAAACATTACTCTTTACACTTGAGTAATGCAAATAAAAAGTCACACCTCTCATCAATATTCAACATAAATATAGCACTCTTAAGTTAGTTTTTTAACACTTTTTTATGTTAATATTAAATATTAATATACTGTCGCACACATCGCGTGCATATAGTGCTAGTCAGTCCAACAATTATGTTTAATTAACAACTTTAACTAACATGGTCTAATGAAACACTTTATCAGTTTTAATTAATCTCGAGTAGCCCAACACTTAGCTAAGTAGCTTTGTATAACATTAAAGAAATATGGTTCAAGCCCAATAACTGATTACTAGTAAGTTTAGCTAGGATTACTTGATGGAGAACTAAATAAGATTTTAGCCCAATGATTAAGATTAATAATCAACTTAAACTGAGATGGTTTAATGAAATGCTCAATCAGATTTAGATCCAATTTGTATCTAATTACTAAAGGGGTGAACTTGGACTTGGATTGTAAATTTTAAAAGAAACAGGATGCTGGAGTGAAGAGGTACGGTTTACCTCTGCTTCAAGAGCAGGGAAGAAACAGAGGCGACACAGGAAAAGTAGAGCTCCAGCGAGGGCAATGAGCACCTGCGCTGGTGGCGACGCGAGCTGGAGTTCGAACGGCGAAGCAGCAGCGAAGCAGAGCACCGAACAGAGGAGGGAAACCGAGCAAGCGAAAGAAAAAGGAGCTGGGCTGGCGCGGCGTCGGGCTGCAGCGGGGGTTCACCGGCGAGCTCAGGGACGGCGGAGGAGAAGCAAGCAGGCGGGTGAGCGTCGAAGAGCAAGAGAAACAGGGCAGTTGGGGTTTTTCTTTTGGTGAGAGAGAAAGCTTGGGTTGGGGGTTTGTTTCAGCCGAAAATAAACCGACAAAGGGTGAAATTTTGGGTTTTTCCAAAATTGGTAGTAAAAGTTTAGGAGAGTAAGTGGTCGTTTGGTTGCTAATTGAAATCATGGGATTTCAAATTCTTAGGAATTGTGAAATTGGCTAGTTGTTTGGTTGACAAAAAATTTTAAAAATGGAGAAGTAGAAATTCCCATGAATTTCTATTGCCTACAAAATTGGGGAATTAACTAACCTACTCCCCTTAGGTCAGTAGAAATTCCCATGAATTTCCATTTCCCTTATACACTACCAAACAAAAATTTTAAATTCCCATGAATTTAATGAAGGAATTTATATCACGTGTATTGAAAATTCATGGGAATTTTCAATTCCTATGATCAACCAAACGACCACTAAGGGTGCGTTCTCTTCACCTTAATAAATTAAGTTTCAGGTCCAATCAATTCAGTTCAGTTCAGATAAGTTTCAATCAGGTCCAATCAGGGCAATAAGTTCCAATCAGGTCCAATAAGTTCCAATCAGGTGCAATAAGTTACAATCAGGTCCAATCAGGTCTAATCAGGTCCAATAAGTTCCAATAAGGTCCAAATAGTCAATGATCAATAAATTTGAATTAGAATATTAATTAAAGTACCATTATGATTATTATATAGTATTATATTTGTAATATTGTCTATTATTTTATTATTCATATTATGATTAACTGATATGTTATTATTAAAAAATTTAATTAAAGTACCGCTATGATTATATAGAATTATATTTGCATTATAATCTATTATTTTATTACTCATATTACTATTGGCTGATTATGTTATTATTAAAAAAATATTATAATCATGGTCAAATAAGGCTAATAATAATAATCTTCATAATTATAATATTTTGCAATTCGTCTTTAAATAACTAGATATAACATGTTTTCGTTACTAATAACAGTGAAAGATATAAATGTTATTAATTGATTTCCTACTAGTGCTTTATGAAATCAAAGCAACACTATTAGATATATTAGTGGTGAAAGTTGTGTATAGGTAAACATATAAATAGTATTTTTTTTGTTAAAATGTTAATTATAAGAGATAACTAATAATTACTATTTTTTTAAAGGATAAATTTTAATGATTATTATGTTATAATAAATTTTGAGGGATAGTATTTATGTTAGGGGTAATATTTATGTTATTACTCATCAAATTTTTTGTTAAATAAGGTCAAATAAGCTCCAATCAGGTTTAATAAGGTCTAATAAGTTCCAATCAGGTCTAATAAGTTCAAATCGGGTCAATAAGTTTCAATCAGGTTCAATCAGGTCCAATAAGTTGATTCAAGTCCAATCAGGTCCAATAAGTTCAGTTCAGTTCAGGTCCAATAAGTTCAGTTCAGATAAGTTCAGTTCAGTTCAGGGTTATTCAGGTGAAGAGAACGCACCCTAAATCAACTTTGTTTCCCATTTTGACTAAATACCACTCGATTAATTGCACATAAACCAAAAATATAAAAGAACAATAGCTTTATAAAATTAAATTAACACAAGCAACTTAAATTAATTTACTATCCTACTTTATAAATTCTAATTTCTTTTTTTTTTTAAATACACAAAATTCATTAAATAATTATTTAACTAATTATTATCATTAAACAAAAATTTTAACCTTCTTATTTTCTTAATTAGTCAAGTTTATAATTTTGGGATATTACGTAAATTTCTCTGGCATCCTCACATTATTTAACATGAACTCATAGCATAGTTGGACAGTTAAAAGTTTAAGTGAGTTGTTCACCTTTCTAAAAGAATTGTTATCCGAAGAGAATGAAATTCCGCACTATACCTATGATGTTGTATCGAAATGAGTACAAAGATTTGCGTGAGTGTCTGAGGTGTGGAGTTTCTCGTTACAAGATAAAGGAGAACGATGCTAGGGTGAGAAAGAAAGAAACTCCGATAAAGGTTCTTTGGTATCTTCCAAATTGTTCCGAGATTTAGGCATTTATTTTCGGATGAAAATAACGCTAAATTATTGAGGTGGCATGCGGATGAGAGGAAGAAAGATGGGATGCTTAGACATCCGACCGATTCTCCACAATGGAGAAATATTGATCGGAAGTTTCCCAGTTTTGGTAAAGAACCTCGAAATCTTAGGCTCGGACTTTGTACAAATGGGATTAACCCATTTGGCACACTAGGTACCCAGCATAGCACTTCGCTGGTTTTACTGACGATTTATAATTTCCCTTCATGAAGCGTAAATTTATTTTGTTATCGCTTCTTATTTCGGGTCCTAAACAATTTGAAAATGACATAGATGTGTATCTTGACCCACTCCTTAAAGATCTGAAATTATGGTGGGATGAAGGTGTCTCGTTCTTTGATGCGTACACGAAAACCGACTTCACATTACGTGCCATGATATTTTGTACGATCAATGATTTCCCGCCTTATGAGAATTTGTCAGGATATACAGTTAAAGGAACAACAACATACCCGATTTGTGATGAGGACCTGATTGATGAGCGGTTACATCATTGTGGGAAGAATATATACCTGCATTATCATGCATGGCTTCCTTTAGATCAACCCTTTTGTAAGAAGAAAAAGTTGTTCAACGGGAAAGTAGAGATGAGAGAAGCCCCATGTAACCTTATGTGGAAAAGAGGTTTATAAGCGGGCAAAAGATATTGAGACGGTGTTTGGTAAGCCATTTAAAAGTGACTCAAAGAAATTATACAATAAAATATCTAAGTTCTGGGATCTTCCATATTGGGAATGTTTAGAAGTCAGACATTGTCTTGATCTTCTGCACATTGAGAAGAATTTTTGTAATGCCATTGTTGGCACATTTTTTAAAATGTCCGAGAAGACGAAGGATGGACTTAAAGCTAGGAAAGACAT
The DNA here is from genome assembly GCA_947648045.1 of Beta corolliflora. Classification (NCBI taxonomy): domain Eukaryota; kingdom Viridiplantae; phylum Streptophyta; class Magnoliopsida; order Caryophyllales; family Amaranthaceae; genus Beta; species Beta corolliflora. The sequence goes on along the minus strand of CANSZD010002230.1, from coordinate 127,914 downwards.
GGCCGAAAGAGGTAGACTAGAACTTGCACCTCAAGAACGGGGACAATGCTATTATCTTCCACCAGCTTGCTACACTTTGTCTAAAAAAGACAATACAAGTTTTTTGTGAATCTTTGGATAGGTTAAAGGTTCCCGCTGGATACTTATCCAATTTTCGAAACATTGATTCACGGATGGACTTGAAACTTGGTTTGAAATCTCATGATTGTCATATCTTAATGCAGTATTTATTACCTATTGCAATCCATGGAATTTTGCCTGTCCAACTAAGATACACGATTACGAAACTTTGTTTCTTCTTTCGAACCATCTCTAGCGGGGTGATTGATCCTTAGACTCTAGATAGCAGATGTAATAGAGACGATGTGTCGATTTGAAATGTACTTTCTACCATCGTTCTTCGACATCATGCCTCATTTGATAATTCATCTTGACCGAGAAATTAAACTTTGTGGGCCTGTGTGTATGAGGTATATGTGGCCTTTTGAAAGATATATGGGTACTCTAAAGGGCAAAGAGATGAATCCAACCAGACAAGAAGCCACTATTGTCCATAGAACAGTTGCGGAGGAAGTATCTGAATATATAAGTCAGTACTTAGCACATGCACAAGCAATTGGATTGTCAAATCTACACAAGTGCATCCTTACTTAGATGAGCACATGACTGTTCTTAGAGTTCAATATCCATCGAAAAATGAACGTTAGTTGATAATTGAACATAATTTGTTGATTGGTTTAAAAAAGGAGTTATGACCCAATTATCTGACACTCCAAATGACGTATCAAATACATAGAGATGGTTAGCATATGGGTCAAAGATGAAAGTTCTTTTGTACGAGGGGATGACATCAATGGTTATTCATTTTACACTAAGCGGTAGGATTCCAAATCAACGATGCAAAATAGTGGCATTACGTTGGGAGATTTGTCATCTGAGTATAAATGTGGAAGTGATAGAACGATTCTTGAGACAATGAAGTCTTATTATGCGTTCATTGAAGAGATATTAGAACTTGACTATGTTGACTTCAAGAGTCTGCTCTTTCAATGCAAGTGGATTGATATGCGCCGTGGTGTAAAGAAGGATGAACATGGCTTTCTTACGTTAGTCAATTTCAGCCGGTTAGGGAATCATGAAGATATTTTCATATTGGCATCACAAGCAAAGCAAGTTTTCTACATGGTTTACCCTGTCGATTCCATATTGTAGACACATAATCGTGTCTCCCCATTTAAGGATTCAATGATGAAACATATTGTGGTCTTAATTGGTCCGATCCAAAGGGAGAGCAGTCCGAATAGCCAAACCCAAAAGTATTTTAAAAGTGTTAAAGTTTATTACAAAGATCCAAAATTCTATTTTGAAACCCAAGTAATTAGTCATGATAATTAATTGTCTTTTGAGCCCAACTCTTTGAAAAAGCCCAATTAATTATTTAATAATAATTAATTATTTTATTTAAATAAAATAAATATTTTCAAAGATATTTTTACAATAAAAATCGGATTTTATCCCGTAAAATTGATTTTCGGATTTAAAGGATTAAAGAAAATCTAAAACGCGTTTTATAAAAAGGTTATCAAATCGTATCAAGCACAAGACCGTGCGCCTGGCGCACCACGTGTGCCTGGCGCACCACGTGTGCCAAGCGCACAGGTCCAGCTGTGTCAGGCGCACCAATCTACGCCTGACACGTGGCTTTGAGCGTCACACAGAGTCGTGCGCCTAGCGCACTCCTCTGTGCGACGCGTAGTTACTTTTCTATCTTTTCTTAGTGATTTCCTATAAATACGTTGCGTTTTTCCGGATCTAGACATTCATATTTTTCATAATTTACGAATATACTTACGAAACCTCTCTGAAAAACTCAGACTTTCATAATTTTCAAACACAAACACATACATATAGACATTCATATTAATCTTCAGGCTTCACGATTGCTCGTCCTGAAACTTGTCAATCTCTCAGACCCAAGCCACGGTATAATCATGAGGATCCTTGAATAAATTCATTATTTGTATTGAAGTTACTAACTATTTCTTTTATGATGTAGATCTTTAATATAAACACGTTCCTTTTGTACATTCTAACCTTTTTTTTTTATATTTATTTTACATATACATGCATGTTACATGATTGTCCTGTTTATGCTTTCATCACCTCACATGTTATTATTGCTAATCAAGACCTAAAGAATTTTTCTAATATTAATTAGATAATTTGGACAACCTATTAGGAACCCAGTAATTTTGATTGCTTAATAACTTGTCATTAAAAATTGTCTATTTAGGTGTTTCATGAACCAACATAGACTAATATTTTTAGGGTACTTGAAAACATTATCTGGTTATTCTTTTGCATAATACTTGACATGAATCGATATTTAGTAGAGGCCAGGAATGGGCGAACATAGTTCATTATGACCGTGTTCGTACCCTCTTCCCCGAACTCAATCTATGGTTCATCAACCATTAATGGAGTCATGACGGGGAAATCTACATTGGATAAGTCCCTAATTTGTCCCTACGGTTTCTCAAATATCCAATTAGGTATATGAGTCTTCCTTTAAAGACTTGTTGGCGACTTCAAAATATTTTCAATAAAACCTTTACAATAAAAAATTCAAAACCTTCAAAACATTTTCAAATACGCGCTCATCCCGCATAGGCGAATAAAAACACGCCTACAATTTTGGCGACTTCACCGTGGAGGATTTAAAAAAAAATCAAATTTTTTTAATGAGTGGGTGAAAATCGAAAAATACGATTCATACTTGTTTAATGCCTTTGAATAACATTACAGTTTTGCATATGCATGGCTATTGTTTAAGCCACCATAAGGACAATCTTCCTTGCCTCATTAGCGCATGTTCTATGCGTGAGGCCCCCCCGGGGGGTTTGTGCTTTGTCCTTCCAAAAGCTTCCTGAGTGATAGTGTTGGATCTTAGTCATAAGCAAATCTACCCAACCATGGCATTGTTCTCTTGTTCCTGACTCGAGAGCTGGAGTGCGTCTTTCATGTGGCCACCCTTTTAAGCAAAGGTACGAAGTGGGGATCAATCTCTTAGTCATGGACCATGTTCTGCCTTAACCTACACTAGAGGAAAAAAGTACAAGTGCTGCGACAAAAGGGATGCGGTTTTAACATTAGCCGCAACCCTTAACTTAATGGTTGCGGACAACCCAAAAACAACATCCCTTTATCAATAAAGGGCTGCGATTTTTGGGTTGACAGCAGCCATTAAGTTAAGGGAATGTTGTCAATGTTAAAACTGCAACCCTTAGTTCTTCACTAATTACATGCGAAAATTTCCCGCACTTGTACACACAAAACCCTAACTTTCCCCTCTCTCTCCCCAGTCCCCTATTTTCCCCCTCTCAAACCCCCATCCCTCTCTCGCTTCGCAACTCTCCTCACCCTCCACCATTGTTCGACCGCCGAAGCTTCTCTCTTTCTCTCTCCTCTCATTGCGCGCTTCCGTTACTCCTCCTATTATGCTCGCATCTCATTCCTTGCATGTGATGTGGTTGTGTTGGTCAATGGTGTGCCTCGTCTTTTTCTCTCCTCTCATCGCGCTCAATCTTCCAAACACTCCTCCGTACTCTCACCCTGATCGTTATTTTGATGATCCTGGTTCGTTTTCCCCCTTTTCTTCAGATCTAATTTTGCTTTTTCGATTTTCTATTTAACCAAATTTGATTAAGATTGTGGTCCTCAACGAAATCTTATTCCTTGCGTGCGATGTTGCTGTGTTGGTCAGTGGTTTTGTTTTGATCTGTGAATTATGATTTTAGGGTATGTATGAATTTGTGTTCATATTATTTTAATTTTTAGATTAGAGTACTGTGTGGTATATTATAGTTATATTATGAAATCGTGATGCCTCTACTGGTTATGTTTGGTAGGTGTGAAAATTATGAAGGATGTGCTGATTTGTTTTATCTTTCTTAATTTTTTTTTGTGTGTTAAAGGGTTCTTGTTTGCGACCAATTTGTGCTAGTTTTTACTTCAGATTATTGGTGTGTTGGTTGCGTCCTTGTGCTGATAAACTTCTCCTGGATATTATGAAAGAAGAACAAGAACATAGAGGGTTCACCCTTGTTTTGGATCTAAGTGAGACATTAATTCTTAGTGAGTGGAAGGTGAGTGTTATGTCAGATGCTTCAATTGGATTGCTTGTGTTGTGTGCTGATCGTTAATTTGATATATTGATTTATGTATCTTTGGAGGGACCCTACATATGAAGAGAAGAGGAGAGAATTGTTACATATTGACTCGTAATGCATCTGAGCATGGGAAAAGGTATGTCTTATTCTTACTCTTTTTTTGTGCTGCTTTTTTTCGAGTTATGTTTTAGAAATTAGAACCCTTTTACCCGAAGTTGATTGTTCGAGGATGAACCTTGTTTATCCCGCTTCCCCCATAGTTGAAGATGATTGTTCGAGGAATTAGTATGGGCATTGTAGCCCCCTTTGGGATCATGGTGCTGCTTTTGTTCAATTATTGTTGGCAGTTATTGCTTGCTTCATGCTAAAAGTTGGTGAATTTAGTTAGTTAATGATTTTTAACAATCTAACTCGGACACTCGGGATCCTTGAACATTTAAGTTGCTGCATAGTGCAATGCCTCTTAAAACAAATCTGGTTTGTGAATTTTTTCTAAATTATTTTGACAAAGTTAAGTCATGGTAAACATATTATATTAGTGTTTTTAATCGTGAGAGTGATAAGATATTATAAGTGGTTGTTTTCATGACTTTTATCGCTTAATTCATTCTTAATCTTTATGGTTCATGCAAGGCTCTTTATTATACCTTAAAGTACTAGTGTCGAATACTAAAGTAACTCAACACTTAGACATGGGTGTGGACACTTCAATAGATGTACTTAAATTAGTTATGGGTGGTACTTCATGTTCATGTCTGTTTAGGTTTGGTATTGCTGTTCAAATAGATGTAGACTCCCTTTCCTATATAGCAATTATAGCATAATATTGATGTAATATCGAAAAAACATCTTACTTCGAGAATAATCAAAATTGAGTATGACATTTTATTGCAAGGAGAATTATCTTAAAGAGTAACTTGTTTTTATTTTACACTCCCATGATCCGAGTTCGATTTCCACCTCCCACACAGCAAACATCCACCACATGTACCCCTCCCCCCACCACCTGCTGCGATGGAATTCCCGCCCAACCTGCTGCATGCACTCACCCTGCTGCTGTATAGTCCCCCACATGCTACCATAGACCCCCTACAACCCCTACACACCCCCCCCTCCCAGAGCCCCTGCACACACACACCCCTTCCATGCATAGACCCCCTGCTCTACAGACCCCCCACCTACCGTCGTACCCCCCCACCCCTTACCTTGTACACCACCTCCATGCACAGACCCCCCCTACTGCACACCTCCTCTGCACCCCTCGCACCCCCTGCCATGCTCATTTACCGTTATTTAGAAATGTTCAAAGCACCCTCACCTCGTGCGAACTAGACACACCCTAGCAAGTGCCTTTTTGTATGAAAAAATAAAATTTCTTCTTGTCCCTCCATGTGATTGCGTCGTTTGTGGACACTAGATTATGCAATAAGTTTTAGGCAAGTACCAAATTACGACTTTGTTTAATTTATGTATATATATGTATATATATATGTATGTATGTATATATATATATATATATATATATATGTATATATATATATATATATATATATATATATATATATATATGTATGTATATATATATATGTATGTATATATATATATATATGTATGTATATATATATATGTATGTATATATATATATATATGTATGTATATATATATATATGATTATATATATATATATATATGTATGTATATATATATATATATATGTATGTATATATATATATATATATATATATATATATATATATATATATATATATATATATATATATATATATATATATATATATATATATATATGTATGTATATGTATATACAGCCAGAATTGATTTTTTTGTTTAATTTTTCCTAATTTGGTGATTGATGATTCTAGGCCTTGAAATCTAGTTGAGCTTGTGTTATGGCAGATTTTCTGGTGATTAAGCTCCTCATATTGAATTCATTGCTTGAAATCATTGTTTTAGAGTTTTGATTATGTTGTTGTGTCGTCTATAGAAAGTAGATAACTTTGTGTTACTTTTTCTCATAGTGGCCATTTCAGGTCAATTGTAGTAGTTGACTCAAAGTTTAGGTCATTGGACTTGGGTTTTTGATGACTTGCACTTTAGTCATGAATTATCTTTTATCTGCATTATAGGTATTAACAAACCTGGAGTATCTTGTTGTGTGGGGAAGTAGTATATCGAATGTAGGCGCTGCAACTTTTAAAAACTTCCCTAAGTTGAATTTCTTGAACTTAGCTTGGATCAGCATCACAAAGTTTACCAAATCTGCAGTCTATTGGATGCTTGAACATGAGTGATTGCACCATCCATTCTGTAATGGAAGAAAGAGAGATGGAAAATGGGGAAGCTGATCAGATGCTGGAATTTGTCAGACAAAACCAGATAACTACAAAAGGCCACATCATCTTTTGGTAGCATCTAAAGTACACTCCACCATGGGTCACCAAACTCAAGGGGTCCGAACTTTAACTGGTTGTTAACCCTCGAATATCGGGCCGGACAACTACAATTTCGGACATGCAAAATTGGAGTCTATTGAAGAAGGGAGTGACGATGACAATAGGGGTAATCGATTTTTGCATTATGTTCTCTACATATGTAATTTAATATATATTGGTGTAAAAAACATAATTTGCAATGAAAGATGATACTTTTATATATATATATATAACTGTTTGGGAACATTTAGGACTAAAAGGGTTGCGGTCAGGGCAAAAACCGCAGCCCTTGGTCGGTTAAGGGCCAAAACCGCAGCCCTTAACTCACCAAGGGCTGCGGTTTTTCCCTATAACCGTAGCCCTTAACGCACCAAGGGCGACGGTTTTTGTCCTGACCGCAGCCCTTAACGCGCTAAGGGCTGCAGTTAAAAACCGCAGCCTTTCCTAAATACCAAGGGCTGCTAGTCCAAGGGATGCGGTCAAAAAATGCAGCCCTTGGGCCTCGTTTGACCGTAATCCTTGGGGTTTTTTCCTCTAGTGCTAAACCCGACCATAGTTTCAAACGTAGAACTGGACTTCAGGATGAGGACTTTTGCAGCCATGTTATATGACATTTGCTTGTACTTGCAATTTTTGCCTGCTATTATTTTGTCAAAACCGTTGCTATATGTTGCGCCTAAATTGCATCTAAAAAACATCGTCAAAATAGTCGGAACCTTCGCCGAATTAACAAATTGCATGCCGGGGAGCAGTGCGCCGAGCGCACCGCGGTGTGCCTGGCGTTTTGCGCCGGACGCAAAGGCACCAGATGATTTGAACCACTTGGATGGATGTGCATCCAAGGTCAAGGGAAAAACATAAGCAAACAGGTCCAAGCTCATGCCTATGAGAGGCATAAAGATGGAGAAAGCTCTCAAATGATCATCTGGGTCTTCGACCCCCTTGAATTTTGGGAGGTCACCCGATGCTATCTTTTTTCGAAAGCTTTTCCCTCAGTCCAGGGTCAATGATGTCATGGCCAAGAGCCTGACTCTCGAGCGTATGAATTGACTGGATCAATTGCTCGATTTTTTCGAACCTCAAATCAGTCTTGGACTTGATGGGAGGTGATGGTGGTGGAGTCTCATCCCATTCTTCTTCCTAAGTTGTCAGCTTTTCTCTAAGCATCTTGATCTCTTTGTCTTGTTCCTCAAGACAAGAGTTCATCAGTTGAAGCTGAGCCATGATTGCATTGAGTTGTTCACAAGTGTGTCCCATCTCGGATGATGATTCAGAAGTTTCGGAAGATTCTTCTGTAAAAGTGAGAATTCATTTGACGAGTCTGGGAGTAGGTTGACCTTGTATCCTCTCTGTTGGACGTTCCCAAGTTATAACCTCACGACCTGTCTTGAACAGCAATCGAATGGACCTTACTTGTAAGTTTTAAGAAATGATTTTCGAAATAGGAAATGGAAATGAGAAATGAGAAATGAAAATGGAAAATGGAAAATGGGAAATGAGAATGGAAAATGGGAATAGGAAATGATTTTGAGATGAAGGATTAGAAATGGATATGGCTTTGGACTAGTATGGGCTTGACCATGATGTTGACATGGGCCTAACTATATGCATATACAGACATGGACTGGACTGGACTATACAAGCAGACTGAACTCAATGATTGGGCTTTGGTAAATACTAGACTTTGAACTTACAGGTAGAATAAGCAGACTAGACTCAAAGAAGATTGCCTATGTGTAGATACAATATCGTGTCTCCCCATCGAGTACCCAATGATGAAACATACCGTCGTCCTAATTGGTCCGGTCCAAAGGAAGAGCAACCGAACAAGCTAAGCTCAAAACCATTTCGAAAATATAAAGTCTATTTATTAAATCCAAGCCCAGTTTTAAGGTTCAATTAATTATTCCTTATAATTAATTGTATTTTTAATATTTTAATATTAATTATTCTTGATAATTAATTTTAAAAAGGATATCTCGAACATCATATTTTTATTCATAAAGATAGCTGATTTTAAATTTCAAAGGATAAAAAATTCTTAAAACAATCAAAAAAACCGCCCAGAAAGTAAGTGCATGTGGCGCACAGATGTGCGTCAAGCACGAAGCTGTGCGCCAGTCGTGTAGTTTTATTTTATCTTTTCGATTCGTTTTTGGTTTCCTTTGCCTATAAATACCTCGTTTCTTCGAATGACTTTTCACAATGCTTTCCTACGCTTTCATACTTCAAAATAATACTTTTCTACGCTTTAATACCTCGACATCCTTAATATCAAAAACTCAAACTCATATTTAAATATATTCAAACACATTCAAACCTTCAAATTTCCTATTTCAAGCTTCAAGATTGCTCATCCTGCAGACTGTAATACAAAACCCAGACGGCAAAGGTATAATTCCTGAGGGTCAATTCCAATTTAATTCTTATTTTACTAACCATCTACTTGTCACGATGTAGATCTTAAAGGGAATTAGCGCTATACTGTACATTCTTCCCTAAATCTCTCTTTTTTCATATTTTTTTTATTCGATATTATATAATATTCATATGCATGATTCTATGATTTAGTGCTTTCATCACCTCACATGACTATTATTTTTAATCAAAGACCTAAAGAACTGTTCTAACATTAAATTCAAATAATTTAGACAACCTGTTAGGTTCCCTGTAATTTGATTGCATAATAACATGTCACCAAAAATTATTCTTTTGTTTGTTTAACGAACCAACATAGATTAATTATCCATTGCATTAAAATGTTGATTGGTTATTTATTTGCATAAATGTAGATATGAATCGATATTAGGTAGAGGCCATCAATGGGCAAATTAAATTCCTGATCTTATTCGTACTTTCACCCCCAAACTCATTCTATGGTTCATTGACCATTAATGGAGTCATGACGGGGAAATCTACATTGGATAAGTCCCTAAGTTGTCCCTACGATTTTTCAATATCCAATTAGGTTTATGAGTCCTCCTTTAAAGACTTGTTGGCGACTTCAAAAATATTTTCAATAAAACCTTTACAATGAGGTAGTCAAATACGCGCCCATCCCGCGTAGGCCAATAAAAACACGCCTACACTATGTGGACTTTAGGGAATACTAGACTTTGAACTTACGAGAGAGTAAGCAGACTAGGCTCACATAAGATTGCCTATGTGGACTTTAGTGAATACTAGACTTTGAACTTACGGGAGAGTAAGCAGGCCAGGTGATAGGGAAGGCTAGACTTTGAAGTTACATTTAGAGTAAGTAGGCTAAACCTAAAGGTGACTAGACTTTGAACTTACGAGTGAGTAAGTAGGCTAGACCAAAAGATTAATGGGTCTAGAGTTTGGACGTCGTCCAATATGGGTTTGGAAATGAATTTAACTAGGGCTTACATAGACATGCAAACTAAAAGTAAAAGTATGTTTTTATGTGTTTGTGTGTTTGAGTATGAGAATATGAGAGTCTTTTCGCCTTGAGAGATCGCAAGTATTCGGGTGTCAAAAGTGTATTCAAATTCGGAAATCATTAGCTTATTTATAAGGAAATATTTAAAAAAAAAACATAAGAAAAAACAGTGCGCGTCACACAAAAGATTGCGCAACACGCAAAGTCGTGCGCCACACGCATTGTCATGCGTGCCACGCACCGCATTGCGGTGAGCGCAATACGCCCGAGTGCGCCAAACGCAAAGTGTTGCGCTGCGCGCAAAACGATGCGCCAGACACAGCTGTGATCTTGACATATTTTTTTATTTAACGCGGTTTTTTAGAGATTCTTTTTATCTTTTATCTTCAAATCCGGGAACCAGCTATTTTACGAGATAAAATTTGATTTCAACTTAAAAGTTCCTAGACTTTTAAACATTTATTTATTTATGAAAATATCTATTAGCATAATAAATAAATACAATTAATTATCATGAATAATTAATTGGGATTTTCAAAGGATTAGGCTCAAAATACAATTAATTATGAGGAATAATTAATTGGGTTTTAAATTTGGATTTTTGATCTTTAATGCAAATAAATACTTTTTTTTTACAATAGGCTTTGACGTTGATATCTTATTCCTTATTAATAAAAAATATAAAAGTTGATGTTAGAAACAACAAGATCCCACATGAGTATGAATTTTTGTATATATTAATGAGAATGTTGGCAAGATTTTAATTTTAAATAGGCTTTATACTTTTAAAAATAGTTTTGGGCCTGACTCTTCCGACTGCTCTTCCCTTGGGTCGGACCAATTAAGACCGCGATATGTTTCATCATTGAGTTTTTAAATGGGGAGATATGTGTCTACAATTACGGAATTGACAATTACATCCAAAAAATATCATCTTTGCATGGTTATATGTTTAACATATTTGTTATTAAATCTTGTCAATGAAAGGTGATTTCTCGAGAAGAATGGTTCAGATTATCGAAATGGAGATGATATAGACTTTACATATATTGCTAATTGCTAATTAAAGCATGCCAAAGTTTGTTTCTTCTTGGGTGTTTGAAGATTTCTGATGTCCTAACAAGGGGAGCCCCCTTCTTTCTCATTAGAGGGGCTAGTTGATTTTTCCCTCACTTTTCTTAGCCGAAGTAATTTTTCAGCTTTTTAATTTCATATTTCATTGGGCTAGTATTTCTTTTAATTAGCCGTAAAAAATATGCTATTATGATATAAACTTTACATATATTGACAACACTAATTACGGGGAAAAAAACCTAAAATACAGGATTATGAATAGTACATTCCTTATATTGTGAAAATCACATATATATTTTCTTTTACATAATCATTCGATTTCTTTACATTTAAAAAAATATTGTATCGATGGCTAAAAAAAATCGATCTTGGTTATTTTCATAATCTATTGATTATGCCCCATATGTGATGTAATTAGTTTTATGACATTTAGTAAACATATATGGACGTAATTAATTACAGATATATATATGCTAAATTAGAGGGTTATGAATGTTACCTTATTTAAATTGTGACAATCACATATGCGATGATTTCAATCAATTTTTTTAAGATGAAATTGATACATTAGTTGTCAATTGGGTTAAAGCTACTAAAAATTTACGTATATAGATTCCATAGAATTAGGTCAATTAAACACCAATTATGGACAACATATATTAAAAGATATTTGATTAGGAAAATTTGGTCATGTCCATAATTTTTTAGGTCATAATTATGGACATCATATATGATAAGACATGTGATATTTGTCCTAAAATTATGGTGTTAGTATTAGTTAAGAGTACAAAAGTTCTAGTGATTACATTAATATTTATTTGTTCATAATATTTCTTTGTTATTATGGAAAGAAATATTTCAGAAATAATACATTAAGAACTACCTAATGTACATCTATCTAATTAAAAAAAAATCGACATTGATATCTTAAATATTAAAAAAACGATGTTGTAGCCTAGGATCCCCATCTTATTAAGCTACCTTATTGAAGGACGAAAGTCAAATTAAAAGATATGTTACTCTATCTTCTTAAACACTCCAATTGAACAAGTTATTTCACTTTGGAAAAAATATATTTCAAAAATAGGGTATACTATATATTTCCTCCATTTCTTAATAAGTGCAACATGTAGAAAGTGGGGGAATACCAAGTGTAGACACATAATCGTGTCTCCCCATTTAAGGATCCAATGATGAAACATATAGCGACATTAGTTGGCGCGATCCAACGGAAGAGCAATCTAAAGAACCAATCCAAAATGTGTTTTGAAATGATATTCTAAAGCCCAATTAATTGTTCATAATGATTAATTGTATTTTAAGCCCGTGAAATATTTTAAGTCCATTTTAAAAAGCCCAATCAAATATTTATTATTTTAATAAATATTTTTCATAAATATTCTATTATCTTTGATAAACAAATTAGATTTTTAATCCGTAAAATTCAATCTCCGGAATTTAAGGGATAGAAAACGTATCTTCGAAAGACGCGCAAAGGAATATGCTCGAATATTCCCGAATATGCACTGGACGCGGGGGCTGCGCTCAGCGCGCCACGTGCGCCAGCGCATAGGCCAAAACGTGTCAGGCGAGCCAATGAGCGCCTGACACGTAGATTTCGTGACTCACACAGAGTCCTGCGTCTGACGCAAGTCCTATGTGAGACGCAACTTTCTTTTCTATCTTTTCAAAAACGCGTTTACACGTGCCTAAACCTGATTGGGCTGGCTGAGTCAGGCACACCAATGTGCGCGTGGCGCGTGGCACTGCGCCTGCCACGTAGGCTTGCGCCTGGCGCAGGGCTTGCGTGAGGCGCAAGGTTTCTTTTCTCTATAAATACCCGTAATTTCCCGAATTACGGACGACTTTTCATATTATTTTTTCACGCACAAAAATTCTCTCGAATACTCCGAAACATACTTCGAATACTCAAACACTCAAACAATCAAACACTCAAATACTTTCAATTAATTTTTCATCGCTGAGTTATTGGTTTCACGATTGCTCCGCCTAAAGATCATTGCGCTCCTCAATGTAAGCCGCATAGGTATAATCCTGAGGATCCTTGAATCAATTATTTTTATAATGAAGTTACTAATCATTTGTTTCAGGATGTAGATCTTTGGTATAAAATCGTCTATAGGCAATTATTGTGTCTAGCCTGCTTAGTTTAATGTAAGTTCCGAAGTCTAGTTGTCTAGCTTGCTTTCTCACTCGTAAGTTCAAAGTCTAGTTGCCTAGCCTAGCTTGCCTTAAGTTAAGAGTTTGGCCTTCCTAGTTGTCTAGTGATGTATTTCCTTATGCAAGAAACACAAAGTTAGGCTCTTTATATGTAGTTTAGTGGATTTTCAGATTAAAGATGTAAACTTTAGTGACAAATCTAACCAAGATCCGAATTCTTGATGATGAACAACAATAAGTTCGAATAAGTAACAAAGGGATATGGAGAATTTCGATTAATCCAAATCAAAACTCAACTAGGGTTGGATTCACTCCTGAAACTTTGGATTCACTCCTGAAACTTGTTAATGCACATGAATTGAACTCAAAACATTCAACTGATTTTATTAATGCTGAAAACCGAAATAAATACATTAGAAGATTCCTAGAAGAGTTCAAATTCTAATGCAACTAACAAACTTAAAGATAAGAACAAGAAAATTCTATGACACGCCTAAGATAAAGCAAATACTCGGCTGGTTGTTATCACAACACACGCCTACCCTATGAACACTCCTACTAGTGTTCTAACTCTTAAAACAAAGCAAGGAAACTAAAACAAACTAGAGTTCTTAAGCAAATAAAATACATAGTTTCCTAACAGAACTAGGGAACAACATAAAGAATCCTAACAGAATTAGGATTGTTAAAGCTTGATGCTTCTCACGCATCATCCTCTCCCGCTTAGAAACCAACTTGTCTCAAGTTGCATCCAAGCAAGGAATCAAGTCGCGTGATGGAAGCGTAGCACATATGCCATGACCAAGCAGCACTTTAAAGGTTTCATATCCCACTTGCTCGACAATTTCAAAGGGACCTGCATCTATGGGCTCATCATTCTTGTGACTTAGATGAAACTTTTGTGCAGGGAGAGATAACCAAACATGATCTCCAGGAGCAAGATTCGTACCACGACGCATGTGCAGCAAGTTTGCTCGGCGGAGGTGCTTGGTTGGTGCGGAGTCCAACACTTCCTTGTGGCACGAAGTGAGACACACATGCGCACGAGCAGATGCACCAGGAGGGGCAGCAAGGGCCGCATTGATTAAGGAATTAATTGTAGGAGGTGATGGCACAACAGCAGCTTGGGAAGGCATGGGCGAGCGTGGGCGTGGGGCTAAAGACTTGAGCAGCATGCGCTTATCACCGACGAGCACCGAGTAATCGTTGGTACGTCCATTATAAAGGACATGGCGATCACTTTGCCAAGGACGTCCAAGCAATAAACTGCAAGCGGACATATGCACAGCGTCACACCAAAGCTGGTCCATGTAATCGCCAACACGAAAACCAACGAGGGCTTGTTTCGGAACCCAAATGCCAGCATCATTTAACCAACTGAGTTTATACGGTTCGAGATGCTTTCGAGTTTGTAGGTTTAGTTGATCGACCAAGGATAAATCACAGACGTTAGTGCAAGAGCCACTATTAATGACAAACGAACACATTTTACCTTTAATCAAGCAATTGGAATGAGAAATATTGTGGCGTTGTGCATCTTCCCCGTCAACATGGTGTTGAGTCATTAAAGAACACCGCAAGATCATATTTTTATGCTCAAACTCCGGGGTAAAAACTGGCTGTTGAGACCAAAATTCATCATCAACCCTTGAAGGGTCTGGTGGGGCCACAGTAGAGGTGCGTGCTTGCGTCTCTTGTGCCAAAAAACAAACCAACTCCTCACGGGTAGTGAGGGTAAGATTGGGGCAGTTCTTGCCTTTGAGAGTCACACTTGGAGGGGTAGTAGAGGAGATGGTGAATGCGTCGGTCTCCTTAGGCGCAACCACAGTGAAATCAGTTGTGGCTGGGGGTGTGCTAGGCGAAGTATCCGACGAGGCAGCATGCTGTTTAAACCACGAAGGCTTCTTAAAACGAGATTCGTTTTGTTGCCTTTCAATCTTGGACGCAAGTAGGCAAACGTCATCAAACGTTGCATATTGCTGTAGCTCGACCAAATTAGCTATGGATTTGTTTAATCCCACAAGAAAACGAGCAATCATTTGTTCGTCCACTTCCTGAATATCGCACGCCATGTGCAGGCGTTCAAATTCCTTGATATAGTGCTCGACGCTCAAGGTTGCTTGGTGCAAGGAATTAAGCCGCACAAAAAGTTCTTGTTTGTAGGTACGAGGGACGAAACGCTTACGCATCTTAGCTTTGAGGGATGACCAGCAATCAATGGATGGTTTTTCTTCACGTTCACGCCTTAGACGCATAGAATCATACCATAGGGATGCATATTTTGTGAGTTTCAGTATGGCGTATGAAAAACGAGAAGCATCAGACAAGTTCTTGTGATCAAAGAACCGATCTAGGCGCCGTTCCCATTCCAAATAGGATTCGGGATCAAGATCTCCATCAAAAGTAGGCAAATCAGCCAACTTTAGCTCATTTTCACGTCGAGGTTGATGTTGTGGGGGTGAGTGTGCAAAGTTGGAGACACGTTGGATGGTGTTTACTTGATCGCTCATAGCAGTCATCCGAGCAATGAGTTGCTGCACTTGTTCATTGGTGGTTTGGATGGCGTGTTGCCACGATTCTTGGTCAGCAGGCATGGTGGGGAAGGGGAAAACAAGAAAACAGCAGATTTGGGGTGGAAGGAAGAGCAAAACGAGTGGTGGAATTAGCAGCCACACCAAGATGATGTATTTCCTTATGCAAGAAACACAAAGTTAGGCTCTTTATATGTAGTTTAGTGGATTTTCAAATTAAAGATGTAAACTTTAGTGACAAATCTAACCAAGATCCGAATTCTTGATGATGAACAACAATAAGTTCGAATAAGTAACAAAGGGATATGGAGAATTTCGATTAATCCAAATCAAAACTCAACTAGGGTTGGATTCACTCCTGAAACTTGTTAATTCACATGAATTAAACTCAAAACATTCAACTGATTTTATTAATGCTGAAAACCGAAATAAATACATTAGAAGAGTCCTAGAAGAGTTCAAATTCTAATGCAACTAACAACTTAAAGATAAGAACAAGAAAATTCTATGACACGCCTAAGATAAAGCAAATACATGCCTACCCTATGAACACTCCTACTAGTGTTCTAACTCTTAAAACAAAGCAAGGAAACTAAAACAAACTAGAGTTCTTAAGCAAATAAAATACATAGCTTCCTAACAGAACTAGGGAACTACATAAAGAATCCTAACAGAACTAGGATTGTTAAAGCTTGATGCTTGTCACGCATCATCTAGCTTGCTTGCTCACCCGTAAGTTCAAAGTCTAACATTCCATAAGTCCATAGGCAATTTTTGAGTCTAGCCTACTTAGTCTAATGTAAGTTCCGAAGTCTTGTGATCTAGCTTGCTTGCTCACCCGTAAGTTCAAAGTCTAGGTGCCTAGCCTGCTTGCCTTAAGTTAAGAGTCTAGTCTCCTTTTTTGTCAAACCTTTCTTAAAGTCTAGCCTGCTTGCTCACCCGTAAGTTCAAAGTCTAGTCTCTCCTAAACCCAATCGTAGA
Organism: Beta corolliflora; assembly: GCA_947648045.1. NCBI lineage: Eukaryota > Viridiplantae > Streptophyta > Magnoliopsida > Caryophyllales > Amaranthaceae > Beta > Beta corolliflora. The sequence continues at coordinate 111,122 of CANSZD010002230.1, read as the reverse complement.
GTCCAGTCTGCTTTCACAGTCCAGTCCAGTCCATGTCTGCATTTGCATATAGTTAGGCACATGTCTCCATCATGGTCAAGTCTATACTAGTCCAAAATCCATAACCATTTCTATACTCATTTCTAATCATTTTCCATTTCCATTTCCACTTGCATTTTCATTTCTCATCTTCCATTTCCCATCTCCATTTCTCATCTCCATCTCTCGTCTCCATTTCTCATTTCGAAAACATTATTTCTTAAAATTTACGAGGTCCATTCGATTTCTGTTCAGGACGGATCGTGAGATTATAACTTGGGAACGTCCAACAGAGAGGCAACAAGGTTGACCCACTCCCAGACTCGTCAAGCGCATCCTAACTTTTTCAGACGAATCCTCCGACTCTTCTGAATCATCATCCAAAATGGGGGATACTAATGAAGAACTTAGTGCCATTATGGCTCAACTCACACTGATGAACTCTCGTCTTGAGGAACAAGACAAAGAGATCAAGGCACTAAGGGAGAAGCTCACTGAGGAAGACGAGCAAGGCGACACTCCACCACTGATCAAAACCAACACAGAATTAAGGTTAAAAACTCGAGCTATTGATCCAGTCAATTCATGCACTCAAGAGTCAGGCTCATGGCCATGACATCATTGATCCTGAACTAAGGGAAAAACTCCCTAAAAAGGTAACATTGGGTGACCTCCTAAAATTCAAGGGGGTCGAAGACCCAGATGACCACTTGAGAGCGTTTTCCATCTCTATGGCTCTCAAGGGCATGAGCAAGGACCTATTTGCTTATGTCTTTTCGTTAACCTTGGATGCACATCCATCCAAGTGGTTCAGGTCACTGAATAAGGCCAAACTGAATGACTGGGACTACATCAGAGAAGAGTTCCATAAACAATACATCTACAATACTCAGCTTCCCATTGGCCTTCGTGAGTTGGAGTTAACTAAGCAAAACTCCAACGAAGACTTTGTCACCTTCCTTAACAGATGGAGGGATAAAGCTGCAAAAATGATTAACGAGCCATCTCAGGAGGATCAAGTCCGACTGGTGATCCGTAACCTATAACCAAAGTATGGGGATCATATCAAGTTCCAACATATAGAGTCTTTCACGAAGCTCTATAAGGTAGGCCTGCTGATTGAAGAAGAGGTACAGGCCAACAAGAATAAGGGTTCCAACAACAACAACAACTCTTTCAAGAAGAGTAACAATAGCCCACTAGAGGAAAAAAGCCCAAGGGCTGCGGTCAAAAGGGGCCCAAGGGCTGCGTTTTTTGACCGCAGCCACTGGACTAGCAGCCCTTGGCATTTAGGAAGGGTTGCGGTTCTGAACCGCAGCCCTTAGTGCGTTAAGGGCTGCGGTCAAGGCAAAAACCGCAGCCCTTAACGCGCTAAGGGCTACGGTTTTTACCCTGCCCGCAGCCCTTGTGACTTTTTTTTTTTGCATTTTTTAGTCCTAAATGTTCCCAAACAGTTATATATGTATATAAATATCATTTTTCATTGCAAATTATATTTTTTACACAAATATAGATTACATTACATGTGTAGAGAACATCCTGCAAAAATAGATTACACCTATTTTCATCCTCACACTCTTCTTCAACAGACTCCGATTTTGCATGCCCGAAATTATGGTTGTCCATGACCGATATTCGAGAGTTAACAACCCATTAAAGTTCGGACCCTCTTGAGTTTGGTGACCCATGATAGAGTGTAGTTCAGGTGCTCCCAGATTAAAAATCGAGCAACACCAACCTCACAATAGAAACATGTTGCTTGATGGTGGTCAAAACTCCTTAACTCCTCCATTGTAAAAATACAGAGGAGGGTATGCAAGTCCTGTCAATAAATCCACATCTCATTTCAGTAATTGAACAAAAGGGGCAACCAGATATATATATGAAATACTGTGTCAAAAAGAAAGAAGTATCTATCTCCTCCTACAACTATGAGCAAATTAGCCACACATAGTACCTCAATGAATCTAATCTAATCAATCAAGTGCAAGAAACTGAAATAATCAATATTGATCTGAGAAATCAATGGATAAGACTCACATTGGCAAAGTGGATATAATTGGAATTCCCTGTGCTAACAATTTAAAATCAAGCGCAAGTGATAATCAATAAAGAAATAACTATTTGACATCTCTATAAGCATCACATGTTACAAAATCCCCATTTTTTATAATGCCAACAATATGCAGTCGAGAAAAAGAGATGGGTGGCCCTCTCATAGTACTCATCGTAAAATTGGAGTTATTGGTGAATCTAAAAAGATAACAAAATGCTACAACACAAAACAACAACTTCCTCCATGCAAAAAACTTCATGCTTTTGACTTTTCACCTTCTCCATCCCCACTGCCATATTTCCTTTTCTATTTTTGTTGATGTCACATGAACCGTACTGTAAATGAAAGTCTACCAAAAAATATGGAGAAAAGTGGAAACATGATTCATGAAGTTCTTTTAGCTACTCAAAACACTACAAAACGAAGATGATAATGATTATTGAAGACTTAATACACAGTATGCACCTTTAACATTTTCCATTCATGCTGAAGATAATGCATAACAAAAGGCTTGACATTCTCATGAGTCCACTATTCATACATATTTTTCGTGAAATGCAACGATACCATGCACAGAAAATACATAAAGATTTAAAGACAAAGTGTACTGATAGTATATTAACAACAGGACAGGACAAGAAATTGCCTGAATAGCCTCAAACGTTGTAGATAACGAACCACCAGGATTGTCAAGGGAATGCACAATCACCCTTAACAAGGTATCGAAATGAGAAGCTAGAAATGAGGTAGCTGATAGAAACTACCAAATGAGAAGACAAAAAATGCAGTATATGACATGCATTCACTCTACCTTGCTTTTCGTCGTTGCGATCAGTCTAGCTAGTGACTCTAGCACTTAACTGACATATTCTCTGCAAATATCACACATAATACACATAAATTACTAACAAAGACCATTGTCCCCTTGCCTTTGCTTAATAATACACATAACCAAACTATTAACCAAACTGAAAAAGATCCTCAATAATGAAATAGAGTTTAAATGGGTTAAGAAGAAGATTTCAGGAAGTGCAATCAAAACCCTTAGCTTGCTCCCATAGACTAATTTACATAAATGGGTTACTGTAATTAATCCACACTCACAAATCATCTATAACTATGTTAGTGATTTCTTTAGAATAAAGGGCTGCGTTTTTCGGATAACCACAACCCTTGATTTTTTTTTCCTCTAGAATTAGGTATATCCACCTTATACTAGAGACTAGAGACCTTCTTTGTCTTCTCCCTGTGTATGCGGAGTCAGAATCTGTTTTATATTTACATAGGTCGTCAATGAAAGAAATAGAACATCCTTCCTCTATTGACAGTAAGCTGCACATTGGAAAGCAATATATAGGTTGGATTCAACATAAATTCCATGTATATCTGATATTCCTCATACAGTTAGCATCTCAAGTCTAGTTCCAAATCTATATTCAAGGTTAGGCGATAATATAATTATGTGTATGAATATGTTCGGCCAACAACTTACTACTTCCACAGGTGAACAACACAGACAAAAACCAATGGTACAAACCTCTATTGCTTTTAATATTTAATGAAAGTTCTTATTTCAGTGTGCATTCATTATTTATAACATACCACAATCCCTAGAACCAAATCAGAATAAGAAAAGGAAAATAAATAAAATGAAGCAAATAATAAAACATCATATGCATCAAAATCTAAACTTGGCAAAGAAGATAACAGGGGTAAGGAGAAGCGGAGACACAGACTTTTGGGTTCAGACAGAGTTGGGCCACAGCCCTTGACACCATCAACTGTCTCCGGCTCCTCGGTTAATGGTCACCAGGGAATGAGTATTTAGAAATAGGGTTGCAGCTCTAAACTAATAAGCTGATGCAATAAAAGTGGAAGTCCTTGATTGGTTCAGTAACTAGGATTAAAAGTAAAGAACAACATATATCAAATCCCTTGAGAGTTTGATTTGGGAAGGCGTTTCTCTCTATTGAACGATTTTGATTCCCATTACTATCATCTAGAAGCACAGACGCATCACAACCCTGCACCAATATAATACACCCCGAAATTTCAATGTCAAAAATTAGCAGCATTTCACATTCAAAGCTAAAGAAAACTCATGTGATGTTGAATAAACACAAACTTATTCTCGCCATGAATTTCACATAATCATATACCTTCAAAATCATAATGTTCAAAAGCGAAAGAATCAAGAAAAATGCAAAATAATTGCATAATTCAGAACTACTACATCCATGAACGATGTCGGAGGAACGGGAAGCCTTCGTGAGCAGCTACAACACCGAGGAGGGAGAGAATGCGGCGAAAGATAAACAAATCTTAACGGGAGTCTGTGACCTCAACAGAGTCCCATTTTCAAAAATCCAACACCAATATATCAGCCAATATACAAAAGCACTATCCTCATATACACACTCGAAACACCATCCAATTTCAATGAACTTGAAAGATAAACAAATCAGCATATCCTTCATAATTTTCACACTTACCAAACATAACCAATAGAGGTATCCGGATTTCATAATATAACAATAATCTACCACACAGTACTAATCTAAAAATTAAACAAATATGAATACAAATTCATACAACACCCTAATTTCATAATCCACAGTTCAAAACAACACCAAATTTATCTTTAAATATACAACAAAACCAGATTTCGTAGAAGACAACAATCCTGATCAGATTTGATTAAAAAGAACATAAAAAAAAGTAAAATAAGAGAGAGTACAGTCTACAGAGGAGCGTTTGGAGGTTGAGCGCGACGATAGGGAGAGAGAAAGAGGAGGCACACCACTGACCAACACATCAACAATGAGATCCGAAACTTGGAAGCCTGAAAATTGCTCCTTTATTAGCAAAAGTACTCAAAATCAATCCAAAACCTGAATATCAAAAACAAACCTGAAGAATTAAGATTCGAGTCTTTGAAAATAGCAAACTGAAGCTGGTTGTTAATGCGGCACGACATAACGCGAATCATGTCATCTTTCTTCACCTTCTGATCTTCTGTAAGTTTCGGCCATCCATAAGTCGTCCACGTTGCAGAACAGGAGCACCGACGAAAGAGCGCAACGACATGTGAGAGAGAAGCTCCGGTGAGAGAACCGCGGCGGAGGGTGAGAGAGCTGCGAAGAGAGAGAAGGATGGGGTTTGATGAGGTGAGAGAGGGAAAATCAGGGATGCGGAGAGAAAGAATGAGAAAAGCTAGGGTTTTGTGTGTATAAGTGCGGGAAATTTTCGTGTGCAACAAGTGAAGAATTAGGGGCTGCGGTTTTAATATTAACCGCAGCCCTTAATTCTAAGGGTTGCGTTTACCAGATACCCGCAGCCCTTTTATAGCAGCCCTTTGTTTTTTTTTCCTCTAGTGGCCCTTCTAGCTCCAAAAGCAATGAGGTTAATGCCATAGCTGTTGAAAAGAGAGGTTATCAAAAGCCTCGGAGAACATTCGCACCTTTAGGCATTTCCTTAGAAGAAGCCTTCACTAGACTTCATGAAAAGGGAGCACTTCATCCTATTGGCCCTACTCCAGATCCTGCTCCCGAGAATAGATCCAAGAGGTGGGATCCAAATGCCTACTGCAAGTACCACCAAGGGAATGGACACCCAACATCTGCGTGCTGGACCTTTAAGAATCACCTGCAAGATATGGTTGAAGACGGTGGATTGCCAATTCCGCCTGCAGCAAAAGTCAGCAATAGCGGCAACCCCTTGGGCAGCACCTAAATAACGCCGGGGCTTAGGCATTTAACGCTAGTTTTCTAGGATGAGTCGGAGAGTCCCTCCCCTAGCTCCTTCATTTCCCTTCTTGTCGAGTCTATGTCATTTAGATTTTTATTTCTAATAAGCCTTGTTCTATTTATTTCTGATTAATAAAATAATTGCATTTTCATCTTCATTTTCATTGGCCTTCCATCATTTTATTTATGCTTCTAATTCAATGATGAAACTCAAATCACCTAATGATCTTGACTAACAATAATAAAAAGAGATCTAAAAAAAATGAGAAAAATAAAAAAGAGGATATACATTGGATTAGGAGTTATTCCCCTCTCCCTTCCATTACCTTTCATAACCCATCTTCATACAACCAAGGAAAAACGAAAATCCGTTAAACCATCATCTCCCTGATACTTAGCCAAATAATCCCTCCATTACTCAAAGCTCCACAAATATCCTTCAAGCCTTCCAATACCCTAAACCAAACTTGTGTGCAAGCCTTATCATAAAAAATTATCAATGTCAAGCAAATAAAAAATAAAAAGTGAAGAAATTCAAAGTGCGAAAAAAAAAAGCAAAAGCAAAAGAAACGCACATGACAAAAAGAAAAATGCAAAAAAAGAAAGAGCCAAAGGCAAAGAAATAAAAAGTCAAGCTAGGGGGCTTGCACACAAGTTCTACCCCTCATTCAATCCCTTCAATCCATCAAACCTTAGCCCATATAATCCAAATCTATAATCCTTATCTTAGCCCAACCAATTAAACCTTCATCTAAACCTCAAGCCTTCAACCTTTCATCAACATTTCCCTAACTCCTTTTTCAAGGTACGTCCAAGCCCGCTAGGCTAAAAACCCGAAAGGGCGGCCTAGGCAAAAGTTAGGGCACAAAAAAAAAATCAGATCCAGAACTACGAATGGTCTGATTCCGCAAGGATACGTAGGAATCCTCATCTACAGGTCCGACCGCTTCAATAAAATAAATTAGTCATGGTTTAATGATTTAATTTTCTAGACTTTAGGAGCCTATATTCTTTCTAGATCCCGACATAGACTCGAGTCTGTACCTAGCCTCGTTAAAGCCTTTTCCCAGCTACATTCATTTGAGTCACAAATTCAAACCTTTTATTTTTTAATCCAAGCTCTCCTTTTCCCCGAAGGACTCTCCGATAATTCCATGATTTCTGGCGATATCTGACTTTGCCTATATCAACTTCCCAAAGAAGAATCCACAGTACAATCCCCAGTGAAAACTTTCAATGTTCAAGACAGCTCAACTACATTTCCATATCAGATCAAGTACATTTCGATTAAGGTTCATGCCTAATTCAAAGCAAGCTCACCCAAAGTGGGGGCTTCCTACGTGTGGTGGTTCCTCCGATTCAAATCAAACTCCAGAAGAGTTGTAATCCACGGACCTCGTTTACGGACCCCGATCATTTACTACAAAGCGATTTTCGAAAACCATTCTATCTATTTCTGATTATTCTACATTCGACACATCTTCTAGCCTTGTAAAATCCTGACCTTGCATTGCAGTTTTGCAAAACCCTGACCTTGCATTGCAGCTTTGCAAAACCCTAACCTTGCATTGCATACATTCTAGTCTTGCATAACCCCGACCTTGCATGACGTGTCACCCTTAAGCTTTGCATAACCTTAATCCTTGCATTGCGTCTCATGCATCCTTAGAGAGTCAAGTTTGCATTATTGCATCACTATGTGCTTATGTGAGTTGTTTGCACCTATCTGCTAACATCTTTCCCTGCAGGAAATCAGATTGCTTGTAGTTATTGTCCTGCATACTAACTTTGTTTTGCCGAGACCGGCGGTTATAGATCAGTTCTAAACTGCAGAGCGCTTAGAATCGTTCTCCGTCCCGACACCGTATACTTTGACTATCGGTTTCCTGAACCTCAGCCAAAGTGGGGGCTTCTGTAGACACATCGTGTCTCCCCATTTAAGGATCCAATGATGAAACATACCGCGGCATTAGTTGGCGCGACCCAACGGAAGAGCAATCTAAAGAACCAATCCAAAATGTGTTTTGAAATGATATTCTAAAGCCCAATTATTTGTTCATGATGATTAATTGTATTTTAAGCCCATAAAATGTTTTAAGTCCATTTTAAATAGCCCAATCAAATATTTATTATTTTAATAAACATTTTTCATAAATATTTTATTATCTTTGATAAGCAAATCAGATTTTTAATCCGTAAAATTCAATCTCCGGAATTTTAAGGATAGAAAAGGTATCTTCGAAAGACGCGCAAAGGAATATGCTCGAATATTCCCGAATATGCGCCGGACGCGGGGGCTTGGCTCAGCGCGCCACGTGCGTCCAGCGCATAGACCAGAACGCGTCAGCCGAGCCAATGAGCGCATGACACGTAGATTTCGTGACTCACACAGAGTCCTGCGTCTGACGCAAGTCCTGTGTGAGACACAACTTTCTTTTCTATCTTTTCAAAAACGCGTTTACACGTGCCTAAACCTGATTGGGCTGGCTGCGTCAGGCACACCAATGTGCGCCTGACGCGTGGCACTGCGCCTGCCATGTAGGCTTGCGCCTGGCGCAGGGCTTGCGTGAGGCGCAAGGTTTCTTTTCTCTATAAATATCCGTAATTTCCCGAATTACGGACTGCTTTTCATATTATTTTTTCACGCACAAAAATTCTCTCGAATACTCCGAAACATACTTCGAATACTCAAACACTCAAATACTTTCAATACTTTCAATCAATTCTTCATCGCTGCGTTCTTGGTTTCACGATTGCTCCGCCTAAAGATCGTTGCGCTCCTCAATCTAAGCCGCATAGGTATAATCCTGAGGATCCTTGAATCAATTTTTTTTTATTGAAGTTACTAATCATTTGTTTCATGATGTTGATCTTTGGTATAACATCGTTCTACTGTATATTCTAATCTCTTTCTTTCTTTTTAATTATTTTTTATATTATTATATGCATGCGTGATTGTTCTATACATATTATTATGATTGTCCTGCATGATTTTTATCACCCACATGTGATTTTTGCTAATCAAAGACCTAAATAAATGTTCTAATATTAATCAGATTAATTTGGACAACCTGTTAGGTTCCCTGTAATATTGATTGCATAATAACATATCACTAAAAATTAGTCTTTTTATGTGTTTCCTGATCCAATTTATACTAAATATTTTTAGGGTGTTTAAAACATTAATTGGTTATTCTTTTGCATAAAATCTATAATGAATCGATATTTAGTAGAGGCCAGCAATGGAAAATATGGTTCCTGACTATATTGTACCCTCACCCCCGAACTCAATCTTTGGTTCATTTTGACCATCTATAGAGTCAGGACGGGGAAATCTACATTGGATAATTTGTCCCTATGATTTTCCCATATCCAATTAGGTTTATGATTCTTCCTAAAATGAATTGTTGGCGACTTCTTTCAAAACAATTTTCAATAAAACCTTAACAGTGGGGTAGTCAAATCTAATACGCACTCACACCACGTAGGCGAAATAAAAACACACCTACACCAAGGAATGTAGAAAGAGAAAATTGGGACCACAATAAACTAGAGTAAATCAAGTGATGAAACAAAAAAGTTTTGGTCCCCTCTTGCTTTTTGGTGGCATATTTGTAATAATAATGAACTTTTTTTACCATTTTGAATTTGGTTGCACTTATTGCTATTCCATATAAGGAAAGTGTTGCACTTATTGAGAAACAGAGGTAGTATATTGTTCAATTGTGTTATTTTTTTGAACTCATTCCAATTAAAGAATGCAGTCGTTAATTAATGAATCACTACTTTGATTGCGGGATTGCAAACTTTGATGGCGTGATTGCAGCATTAATTGAGGAATTAACGGCAGTGGAAGGCAGGAAATTAGGATGAGTTTTTCTCCATAGTGGCACGTGGATTTGCGCCTAAAGGAGTTGTACACTTGGCAGGCACTCTCTAAAACGTTGCCACGTGGCCTCAAGAATCCTGTTTTAGATAGATAGATGGATGGATGGATGGATGGATGGATAGATGGATGGATAGATAGATGGATAGATAGATAGATGGATAGATGGATAGATAGATGGATGGATAGATAGATAGATGGATAGATAGATAGATAGATAGATAGATAGATAGATAGATAGATAGATAGATAGATAGATAGATAGATAGATAGATAGATAGATAGATAGATAGATAGATAGATAGATAGATAGATAGATAGATAGATAGATAGATAGATAGATAGATAGATAGATAGATAGATAGATAGATAGATAGATAGATAGATAGATAGATAGATAGATTCAAGTGACTTTTGATAAATCTAAGGTTGATTTTAGCATTGTTAAAGACAATATATCGAATCAGTTATATGAAATGGGAATTTACATTTTTCATCAGACACAAGAAGCAAATTTAATAAGGAATTTGGCACCTTATGTACTTGATAGATAACTTAATATGCTATCGGACTGAATCTATTTGGCCCATGCAGTTTTCTCTGTATTTTTTATTTTATTATTCTTTGTCTATTATCCTATGTGGCGTGAAATATGTGTTTTTTTAATGTTTATCAAGTGGGAAAGGACACAGAATTTGGTGCCTTTAAAACAAAAGAAAAAAGGGCTTTTTAGAGGTGAGAATAACCAAATTGATATCACATCTACATCTCATGTTTTAAGTAGTTTTCAAATTGCATCATCATCATCGTCATCATCATCTTCATCCTCATGCTCGTCATGCAAAACAGCTAAATTTGTTTAAGTATATGTCATGCCATGGTGTTTTTATCATAAAAGAAATACATGGTCAAATTTTGAAGTCAGCAACTTTTAGATGTAAGCTAGGCAACCTCCAAATACCAGAATCACTTTTGGTCCAACCCTATCTCCCCTCTTGTCCCTTCAAATGTTCAAACTTCATACAATTTGACATCACATTTTCCTAGATAATACTAAGAGGTGGAAATGAGGTACTTTATACTGGGTCTTCTTAAGTATTTTTGGAACAATCGTTTCGGGCCAATCTTGTTCTCAGGTCTTTAAAAAAATCAGCTTGATTTGAGGTTGTCATTTTGGATGAGCTTTACAATTATTTTATTTAATACCTTAATTATATATGGCGAAACATGGGGCATTAAAAAATAAAAAATAGGCGTATAACTAACTGCTTCAATTAAACCAAAAAAAGGGGGAAAAAATAAAAAAAAAAACCACATTTAAACTAAACAGTAATTTTTTGAAAAGACAAAATACAAAGGCAGTCCGCACAAATTGATTACCTATAAGGCTATAATAACGAAACTCAATTCGTTTATAATACAGATGACAAATCTAGTTTAATTAAAGGAGAGAACTGATTACCTAAATACTACAAGTGAAAGAACAAGGCCAGCCATTTAGATAAAATAACTGATGACTGGATTGCCAGTTGCCACAGCTTTCCTAACAACATCATAATCTGAGTGACCTGCTAGGAAAACCCAATCACGGAAATTGTGTATGCAAACTGTAGAAATTGGTTTCAAATTTTCCAAAATAAGAGATGTCATAATCATTTCAGACGTAAATCGATGGGCCGCCGTTGACACAATGACACAAAATCCAGAAAGAAAATACAAAAAGAGTGATGAAATAACACATCAGCGATCACATAATGACGTAATGTAGCACGTAATACAGAAAATATGCTCAACTGCCGTTGACACAAAACTCTACTTCCCCTTCTTTTTTATATTCCATTGTTCCAATTATTTTTACCCATCTCTCCCTATATATATGTACTATCAATATGTAGAGTCTCCTTCCAAAGTGCAAGCTACAAAACCAAGAATACAAACCTTTTTTTCTCTGTCAAAATATCTTTCTCAAGAAGGCAACAATGTACCAAGCACTTCCCTACAAGACATGGCACACAACAAATTTGTTCCCTGCATCACCACCCTTGAACAATCTTACAAGCTCATCGAATCAAACTGTGGCGAAGAGGAGAGATAATACCAACATGAAGAGTTTAGTTGATGAGAATGCAGTGATAATATTTGGAAGACGTGGGTGTTGCATGAGCCATGTAGTCAGGCGTTTGCTCCTCGGCCTTGGAGTCAACCCTACTGTATATGAGGTTGATGAGCAAGACGAGCAATCGGTCTTCGATGAACTCAATAAAATGAGCCCCACGTGTAACGGCGGCAACAACTGTCCGGTGAGTTTTCCGACGGTGTTTATTGGTGGCCGGTGGTCTGGTGATTTGGATAGGATTATAGCTACACATATTACCGGCGAGCTGACTCCCATTCTTAAAGATGCAGGGGCCTTGTGGCTCTGAATAAGAATCTTTTTCTTTTTTTCATTTTTTTCTTTTTCAGCTTTGTTCTCAACATATAAATTTTTAGGGTCTAACTTCTACTTCTCTTTTCATTAGAGTTAATTATAGAGTTCTATCTTGGAAAACTCAATTAGAGGACAATCCAATGAGATTACAACTGTGACAAAATAAACCTTTGTAATAAGTACTGATGTAATCTTATAATTCTGGTCTCACAGCAAGATATGTTGCATGAAGATGGACATAAATTCGGCCTATCAAACGGGTTCATCCGGTCAAATAGTTTTGGGTTCACGTTAATTTATATAATTCTGATAATTGCTGACAAGAAACGTATCTGTGCGTGACCAACTGACCACCCTACAAATGAACTCAAAAATAAGCTACTAATATGAATTTTGGTACTACCTATTACCTAACCCTGGATTGTAATTCTTGCTGTAAACCGCGATTTGCTTTAATGTTTTTGATAATTCAAATCTTCGAGAAGAGGATATAGAAAAAATTAAACATCCATAAATTAGCTCATGGCAGATGTCATAATAGTCATTGTTTTCATCTGTGGAAAACAGACACACATGATTTAGCAACTACGTGAGCAAAAGCAAACACACATGATGTAGCAACTACGTGAGCCAAAAACAGTGCTTCTATGTTTTGACTGATTACTTGTTTAAATATGGAAGAGTATTGATTAGTTAAGACAAGTTTACTACAACAAATATTAATAGAAATATACAATACACATCTAGAATACAGAAAGGGGTTCAGAAGTTACGATCATATAGTATCCAGCCACAAACCAAAATCTTCCTGAACCTTGGACTTGGAACTCGGTTGGGGCAAAGAGGATGACTGAACCTGAGTAAATTGGGAAAGATCATCTTTATTGTCTGCTTTAGTTCTTTCCGGAAGGAGGTCATCAAGCTCATCGTCGAGACTACTGGTTAAGGGAAATAAAGATGCAGATTGACCCGATGAATGTTTTGACGGAGCTCCATCGACTGCAATATCTTCCATCTTATATGATGCTGATGTTCCTGGTTGATTCATTGGTGTATCGAAAAGCTTCATCTCGTTCAATGATCCAAGAAGCATGTCAAGTTCTGCTTCTGCAGCAGCTGCCTCAAATCTAGACGAAGGTCTTGTATCTGGCTCAGCAACATGAGTAATCTGAGGCATTTCTCTCTCATCTAGAGACTCCAAGTCTACCAATTTGCTCTTTGTAACTTGTTTAGTAACATTACTAACTTTCCCCGCATAATCTAAATTGCTCTTTGCATCATTCTTGCTATCATATTTGACCTGTACTGTTTCTCTGGCATCAAAATATCCTAAGGCATTCAGTTTGCTCTGTTTTAAATCCACATTAGACTCTGATTCTTGATCTGGATCATAGTGGTCCTGGACAACTGATGTAGAAATCATACTGTCTCTATCTACATCTTCCTGCCTTTTCGCCATTTGTTCCTCTTGTAAATAAAGAGCAAGTAACTCACTGAAACTATCAACTCTCTCCATCTTTCGTCTCTCATTTATCTGAAAAGACGCCTGATTATCAGCTTCAATTGAGTCTTGGCCATGCTGCAACATTAAAGCATGAAAAAAGTAAAGGTGAGAATATTCTCCATAGCTCTGGAAAGACAACTATGCAATTGTTATCTCAATTAACCTGGAGATTCAAAGGCTCAAAAGTTACAAACCAATTTCTCCCGTTGTTCCTTATATTCCAAGGGAAAATCAGGATTTCGCTTACCAAAGCTTATACTTGCTCTGTTCCAATAAGTGAAACACCTCTCTTTTATGTGAGAACTTTTTGAAAGAAGTGTTTCACTTAATTCAGAAGGAAAGAAGTATTATAAAACACAAAGGAGGAGTTTGGTACAGTAATTTTCACGAAAGGCTGAGAGAATCAATACGGCTGATTCCCTTTGTTGTTTTTTGTAATGTCATTTCGATCATTCCTCACCCCCAAACTCCTTTACTTTGATCACCCACCTCTCAAGGTATTTCAATTCCATTTCCCCAAGCCACCAATACACAGCCAAACACCCACCAACCACCCTCACCGGCACCACTCCACCACCGCCACCCTCACCGCTGTCTCTCCACCACCGCTATTCTCACCAGCCACTGAAAAACACCGCCCTACCACCACCCCTAACTTACCAAACCGCTACCAAAATCCCAACCCCTCTAAACCCCCTAAAGCCACCGGAAACCTCCACTAGAGCCACTTAAAACCACCCACGAAAACCCATCCCTTACCAACGAAAACCCACCCCCACCCACGAAAACCCCACAGCATTAGTTTAAAAGACGCAAGGCACACCGAAGCGCAAAGCGAAGGCGCGCGCATCCCAAGTCCCATGTCAAAGTACAACAAATATGGATTTAAGAAAAAAAAACATTAACATAATATAAAGAGTGACGCCTTTCCATAAAGAAAAGGAAGAAACTTTCCACACAGCGGGAGCAATGGGGTTAAGGGAGTGGGTACCCTTCCATTTTACTTCAATAATACACCATTCAACATAAAAAGAAAAGGAATGAAAAAAGTTGAATTGAAAGCTTACCGGAAGATCGAGGAAGAGAAGTTTATCTCTAAACTAATAGAAGCTCAAGAAAAATGAGCAAAAGAAGACAAGGAGATCGAAGAAAAGAAGAAGAGAAGATCGAAGAAAGAGAAAGGGGGACTGACCTCAAGGTTGCTTGTCGCCGCCGGCCGCCGGAGATATGGTGTCAGGAATGATGGTGGTTGGCTCACCGGCATCCTTGCTATGACTCACCCTAGGCCTCCCATACACGTAACACACAAGAGAAGGAAAAAGGGGCAAAAGGGAATTAATGAGAATGAGGACAAAGCTGCAAATACTGATGAGAAGAATGGTGAGCTGGAAATTGTACTGAATGGAAGCCGCCAAATAGTAGTGGGAATATCTGAGGCAGCCTCTAGAAGGGGTAGTCTAGTCTTTATTGCTTTGTAGGAGTGAGTGTTGTTGTAATAAATAGGATGGATTGTAATTTAATAGATATCAAGAAAATATAAAAGAGTGGGTAAGCTCGGGACAGTTCTCAGTCCTTGTATTGAGTGATCTTTGATTGTGAAATACAAATCTATCCCCCTTCTGTGTTAATTTATTGTTGAATCATCTGAGATCATAGCATTTTGGTATCAGAGCCGGTTGGTCCCTCCTTTCTTTTCGTGTTAAAATAAAATAAAATATATAAAAAAAACTTCTGCAACCATGGTAGGACCTTAAACTCACGCTCAGGTTAAATGGTCTTAGCAATAGTTAGCGGCCTTTTCGAGCGAACTAACCTTGAGGAGATGGCGCAAGCGGTGGACCAAGTAGGAGAGCCATTGCAGCCAAGCGCCGGCAACACTCACGACAATACTGAAAAGACCAACCACAACATGAATGAGAACCGCGTTAGCTGGGAAGGTCGGTTGGATAGAACAAGGAAGAATCGGGGAGGCCATGACTTCCAAGATAAGGGCGAGATGTGGCTAAGGTTGAGGCGAGATCCGCAAAACTACCACGCCACGCCAAGTGGGCAACCCCATACTCATAGAAGAACCCTTACAACGGGAGTGGACACCGCGACGCTCGACGACAGGGCGCGCTCACCCTTTCTCCTTTTTGGAAGGCAGCGGGGTTGGCGGCCGTCGTGGTGAAGGGGAGTTGGAAGAGATGATAGGACGAAGAGGGGATTTCCACTTCGAGAATAGTGGTAATGGTGAGCAAGGGTGGCGATTCAAAAAGCTCGACCTTTCAGTGTTAGACGGAATAAACCTGACGGTTGGATTATGCGCGCCGAGCGGTTGGATCCGCAAACCTACCGTTTGCGCGAGGAGGATAAGATCGAGGCATCGGTGGTGGCTTTAGATGGTGATGCTCTGGTTTCAATGGGAAAACAGAAGGCACCCGATTTGGAGATGGGAAGAGTTGAAGGGGATGCTTCTGCGGCAATTTCGATCCACATTCACCAGGCTTCTTCACAAACAGTGACTAGACCACAATCGACAGTGGGAAGGAGTGGCGGAATATCGCCGGAAGTTCATTGAACTTCTTGCACCATTAGAAGGGGTGCCTGAGGACATCGCTAAGGGACAGTTCATAAATGGGCTCAAGGGAAGGATTAGAGCTGAGGGTTTTGGGCCCAACTACCCTGGATCAAGCCATGGATCTAGCACTCAAGGTGGAGCACAAACTCCAGCAAAAATGGGGCCGAAAATGGGAGTCCTCTTTTGGGCCTCAACCCACTTACCGTAACTCAACCCAAAACCCCCCAGCCTACCCTTCCACTTCCACCAAAATTACCGAACCCACAAATTTCACCTACCAAACCAAAAATGTAACCCACCCAAACACGAGCTCCATGCAATCCAACACTAACCAAAACCTTTGGTCCATCGCATCTTCAGTGATCCGACCCATAGGCAACATTAAAAGGCCGAGTGAACAAGAACTCCATTCCAAAAGAGAAAAGGGCTTTGTTTTAAATGTGATGAGAAATGGGCCCAGCCCCAGGTGTAAGAGGAGAGAATTAAGCGTCCTATTAACCCAAGAGGACGACGAATCTGAGTTTGACCACCCCACTTTCAATGACTCATCTCCCCATCTAGAAGAGCCCAACCCCCAGACCGAGATTTCGCTAAACTCCGTCATGGGATTTAGCAACACGAAAACCCTCAAACTCCAAGGTAGCATCAACGGAGCTCCGGTGGTGGTCATGGTGGACCCCGGGGCCACACATAACTTCATTTCGACCACCCTAGTGCAGCGTTTGAAAATTCTGGTCACTCCCTCGAAAAGCTTTGGGGTATCCTTAGGGATAAGGGAAGCCGTTCAAGGAGAGCGTGAATGTTGGCAAGTCCAACAAGGGCTGCTGGGATTGGAGGTGGTCGAAGACTTTCTTCCTCTTGCGTTGGGTAACTCCGATTTAATACTTAGGATACAATGGCTTCAGAAACTTGGTACGATGACTACCTATTGGAAAATGCAAACCCTTAAGTTCAATTGGGTAGAGAGACAAGCACACTAGTAGGTGACCCAACCTTGGGCGAATCCGGAAATTTCTCTAAAAGCAATGATGAAGACAATTCGCAAGGAGAAAGGGGGCGTCTTGGTGGAGTTGAATTTGCTCGAAGGAGATTCCATGGATGGGGGACAGATTGGGGAGTTGCCTCCCACCCTTGTCTCTGTTTTACATAATTATGATGGGGTTTTTCATATGCTCGCGGGTTTGCCGCCGGTAAGAGATCATGAGCACTCCATCACCTTGAAACAGGGAGAAAATTCGATGAGTGTTCACACTTACCGATACCCACAATTTCAAAAAGATGAAATTAAGAAGTTAATTAGGGATATGTTAGTGGCCAGAATCATTCAACCATCTAGCAGTGCTTACTCAAGCCCGGTACTCCTCGCCAAGAAAAAAGACGGGTCATGGAGATTTTGCGTCAATTACCGAGCCTTAAACAAGGCAACGGTGCCCGACAAATTTCGTATCCCGGTGATCAACGAACTCCTTGATGAATTACATGGGTCTACAATGTTCTCCAAACTCGACCTCAGGTTGGGTTACCATCAAATTCGGATGAGAAAGAAAGATATTCACAATACCGCCTTTAGGACCCATGAGGGCCATTATGAGTTCCTTGTAATGCCTTTCGGCCTTACAAATGCTCCGGCGACTTTTCAGGCGGTCATGAATGAAGTTTTCTGTCCCTACCTACGGAAATTTGTACTCGTCTTCTTCAACAACATATTGATCTATAGTTGGACACCGGAGTTGCACCTCCAACACTTGTCTACTGTCTTGGAAGTGTTGTCCCAACACCAATTGGACGCAAATCAGAAGAAGTGTGAGTTTTGGAGGACAGATGTGGCCTATTTGGGTCATCCAATTGGTAGTAACGTGGTGGCGATTAACTAGTCCAAGGTTCAAGCTATGTTGGATTGGCCTATTCCAACCAATTTGAGGGAGCTGCGGGGATTTCTCGGTTTAACGGGGTACTATCGCAAATTTGTAAAGGGGTATGCAGGAATAGCCCAACCTCTTACATCGCAGCTGAAGAAGGGCAATTTTGGTTGGTCCCCTGCTACGACCGAGGCTTTTTCCACCCTAAAAGGCGCCCTGGCAGCCGCACCAGTCCTACAATGTCAGACTTCTCTCAGCCCTTTGTGTTAAGAGTCCGACACGTGTGGATATTGAGTAGGGGCGGTGCTCTTACAAAAAGGGTACCCAATTGCGTAATATAGCAAGTTATTAGGCCCCCGAGCTCGCACCAATTCAATATACGAGAAGGAGTTAATGGCGGTGGTTTTAGAGGTGCAAAAGTGGAAACATTACTTGTTGGGAAGGCGCTTCATCATCCACTCCGACCAACAAAGCTTGAGGTATTAGATGGCTCAAAGAGAGGTGGGCACCGACTACCAACGGTGGATGAGCAAATTGATGGCCCTATGATTTTGAGATTTAAGTATAAGCCTTGCCCATCTAACAAGGTGGCCGACGCCCTTTCTCGGAGACACCCTAGTTTGATGGGTCGGGCTTATACTTAAATCTCAAAATCATAGGCCATCAATTTGCTCATCCACCGTTGGTAGTCGGTGCCCACCTCTAGTTCAATAGAGTATGGAGGTCTCATTTTTCAACACTCCCCTCAATGGTTGACATGCAACAACAAATCAATGCAGACCCATATATTAACTGATTGAAGAAAGCAATTGAAGATGGGCAGGAGAGTCCTAAGGGGTTCACAGTAGCTACTAGGGGGTACTCT
The DNA here is from genome assembly GCA_947648045.1 of Beta corolliflora. Classification (NCBI taxonomy): domain Eukaryota; kingdom Viridiplantae; phylum Streptophyta; class Magnoliopsida; order Caryophyllales; family Amaranthaceae; genus Beta; species Beta corolliflora. The sequence goes on along the minus strand of CANSZD010002230.1, from coordinate 92,200 downwards.
AGTACAAAGGGAGGGTGGTAATCCCAAGTAACTCAGCCTTGTGAAACAAATTCTGCATTAGTATCATGATACTCCGACTGGAGGACACTTCGGAGACTTCAAAACTTACCAACGCATAGCCATGCAGTGGTATTGGCAAGGTATGAGGAACCTTGAAGCCGGCGCGGCTATTACAACCTCTCCAAACTCCCACCCAGGGGAGGACTTATCCATGGATTTTGTTGAGGGTCTTCCAAAATTAGGGGGAGTAGACACGGTGCTTGTGGTGGTGGATCGCCTTACGAAATACAGTAGCGAGCATAGCAGCCATATTTGTGAGGGAAATAGTGAAGTTGCACGGGTTCCCATCAACTATTGTGTCGAATCGGGATAGAATTTTTCTCGGCGTGTTTTGGAAGGAACTCTTTAAACTCAAGGCACTCACCTCCTTCAGAGTACGGCATATCACCCCCAATCCGATGGCTAAACGGAGGTGCTTAACAAATGGATGGAGGGATATCTCCGTTGCTTCATTAATGGCCAACCACGAAAGTGGGCTAATTGGCTCCCATTGGCTGAGTATTGTTACAACACCTCAGTCCACACTTTAACACGCTGCTCCTCGTTTCAAGCATTGTATGGCCGAGAGCCACCCCACTTGGTGAGCTTTGAAAAAGGTAACACAGTCGTGTCCACCTTGGAGGATCAACTAGTGGAATGTGATGCAATCGTGGACGATCTGAAATACAACCCTCTCAAGGCACAAAACAACATGAAGTTACAAGAGGATGGAAAGCGAAGGGATGTTCACTTTGAAGTGGGTGGATTAGTGTATTTGAAATTAAGGCCCTAGGCTGGAATCATTGGTCAAAAGACCTTTTGAAAAACTTGCTGCAAGGTTTTATGGTCCCTTCAAGATTATCGAGAAGATAGGTATTGTGGCCTATAGGTTGGAGGCTTGGAGCTGCCACCCAGTGCTAAAATACACCCAGTATTTCACATATCACAGTTGAAGAAGGCTTTGGGCAACCATCCTGCTTCGCCCACTTTTCCCCCGACCTCTCCTCATAGTTAGCCTTAGACTCCTCCCCTGCAATCCTAGGGTTCAGATACGTGCCTCAGGGCCTAGATGGGAACACACTTCTGAAAACGAGTCTATCTGGGAAGAATACTCGACCATCCAAGCACGTTTCCCTCTTTTCCACCTTGAGGAAAAGGTGAAAGTTTAAGTGGGGGGTAATGATATGACTCACCCTAGGCCTCCCATACACATAACATACAAGAGAAGCAAAAAGGGGCAAAAGGGAATTAAGGAGAATGAGGACAAAGCTGCAAATACTATCGTGAAGAATGCTCAGCTAGGAGTTCTACCAAGTAGTGCTCTGTGGAAGGCGCCAAATAGTACTCCTCTAGAAGGGGTAGTCTAGTCTTTATTGCTTTGTAGGAGTGAGTTTCGAATGCATTGAGCGTGTATTGAGTGATCTTTGATTATGAAATACAAATCTATCACCCTTTTGTGTTAATTTATTCTTGAACCATCTGAGTTCATAGCAATCCTCTCTGACCTCCGACGAGTATACGGCCATGAATTGCCACCAATTCGTGAATTAGGGTTTTTCTCTCAATTTAGGGTTTAATTTAGTGAACTTTACTACAATTAACAAAGGTAAATTTGAATGTTTTTGGGATTTTGTTTGCATTTTAACTCAAATCAACTCTCATCCTCTCCCCTCCTCACTAAAAGCGATAAGGCTGCAAGGGAAATGATAGTGACGGTGAAGGGAGGAGAGGCGATGGCAGGGGAGGGGTATGGTGCTGGTGTTTGTATAGGGAAGGACTGTGGTGGTTGTTCAATGAGATTCTTTTTCTTGTTTCTGAGACAACCGAGTAAAAATCTCAAGGTTTAGCTTTCTATTCTCTTTCTTGAAATTTTTCCAACATAACCTTTTCTAAACCAAACACCCCATAAGAAATTGAAATGATTCAAAATAAGATTGGTCCCTATGTACTCCAACTTTTCATTTTACCTAAGTTACCATGTGTAACCCTAACTCGCAAACACAAGTGTGGACATTTCAACACTTCATTTTTGGCCAAAATATTTGAATTTTTTTGTAAAAACTTGGACACTTGGACGTCTAAAGTACATGGGTACGAGTAACATAGATTGACCCATACCCAACTATCATATTAAAATTACCTAAATTGTACCCTAAACAAGATAACCTAGGTTTTGGACCTATGCTACTCGGCCTTGTTTACTGTGTGACACATCCAGGTGTTAGACATGACTATCATATGAAAATTTTGCGAAATTCTGGTCCAAAATAAAGTGTTAAAGTCACATATGTGTGAAATGAAGAGTTGGGATAACATAGGCTTTGACAAAACCTATATTAACTCAACCCAAACTAACGGAGTTTGATAATAGATATCACTTATAGTGATTGCCCCTTTTTCATAAGTGCTTGACGAAGACCTCAGTTTCCCCAATTGTAATAATCTAAGTGATTGTTTGGTTGAGTATAAGAAATCATATTTCTTAGGAAATTCTTTTGCCCATGAATTTGTATGTCCTAGGAAGTGTAATTTTTGTTTAGTTGATTATGAGAAGTTCCACTTACCTATGGAATTTAGGTGACTAACTACCTCCATTTGGTGGGAAGTAGAACTTTCCGTAACTTTTTATCGGCCAAAGAAGCACTAAATCAAAAGGCATTCTAATATTCAAAATTTTCATCAGTTGAGTATGACTTGGACCTACTAACCTCAAACTCAATCTAACCTAAACAATATGCTTTTAGGTCTAGAGATTCCTTTTTTCAGGAAAAGAGAAGATAAAATTATGCCAAGAGAGAAACAATAAAGAGGATATTGAGTAAAGTTATTGTTTGGACAAACAACAAAGAAGGAAAACACAAACAAATTCATTTGTTCTTAATTTTTAAGATGAAAATCGACATACTACTCCCTAGTCCCATATATAGTATCCCGTGGACCATTATGAGATGTCCCAGATGAAGTTGTTACCATCCATCACATCAACCTTTTAGGTTCTATTTCTATCCACATTCAAATTTAACCTATTTTTGGCCTAACTTCTAGTATATTGCTTAATGTGCGGTCCAAATCCTATGGGCTATGTGAAAGATAATAGGATGGAGCAAACATCACAAGTAAAATGGCAAATAGGATTTTCATAACAAAGGAAAGCTAACCTTTTAAAATATAAGAGTGCATTCTCTTTACGTTAAATTATAAGTTTCATGTTTAATAAGTTCATGAGTTCAACCAAGTTGCATAAAGTTTCAATAAGTTCTAATAAGTAATAAAATAAGTTTCAATAAGTACAAGCATAATTTGATAAGTTGATGAAAATTAAGGTGAATACAACACACCTTAAAGCCCAACCAAAATGTAGTTACGCAATTTGTCATGGAAATCTTTAACCAATCATAACATGTAAGACACTGAGCAAAAATTGCTCAATGGAAGAATGAATCTTTCGAGCTTAAGTGTGGCTAGTGCTCTAGATGTCACCTTAATCAAGATCAATTTCCTCTCTCTCCCCTTCAGTTACTTTCTCCTCCTTAAGATGCTGCTTCTTGCCAATATGATGTGTTTTCAATTTTCATGCATAAAATCCCTCACGTACATGTTAAATTGGAGAACAAGCAATTAATTCCTTGGGCGCCAGAGTAGAAGGTGAACAACCTATCAATTCGAGTTTTAGCTTGTTTATGTGACTATATATCCTAAGTTAGTTAGAGTTTGTGTTAGATCTGGCTTACATGTTTGTACTATCCTACTTATGATAGGCATGTGTTTATTTTACATAGGAGTATCATTGTTGAGGCTCATTTTGTTAATTAATCGCACGGTTAAATTAGCTAATAACGTGTAGAATAAATTATGTTTAAATTCCTAGTTTCATTGGACTTGAAAGCCTATTTCATGGCTCGATTTCTTAAATAGATCAATGTGATTAATTTGATGAGCATCGGTTATGTAGCTTTAGGAAATTAAAGCCAACATATAAACGATGAAGAACCAGCGCTGCAAAAAGTAAGACCTGACAAGTGAGGGTGGGAAGAGAAAAGCACAATGGAAAGAATCAATGGTCAAAATATTCAAATTTTTATTGAAATCCAAGGTAAGGTACCACGAAACAAAATAAAAATTCTTGTAAGTTGCTTAAACAACAACAAAACTTTAGTACCAAAATGATTTTGGAACGCCTAACACAAATTGTCACAAAGAACTTCCCGTGAAAAGTGAAACAAGGAAAAAAAAAAAGGAATCTGATAGTCATAGTACCTATCTCACTAACAGTATTAGATTTGCTTTTTGGGTAGTACCTTTCTTATTCTAATTCGTAGGAACATAATTATTCAAAAGACTAAGATCTAGTGGATCTGTTGTAGTTATTCCCGCCCATCTTCAGGTTGGAATGGCCTTCGTTAGCCTGAGAAATAAGGCCTCAAAGGTTGTAGACTCGTACGAAAGTGGACAAAGGACAGGGAACGCTTTTGGGAGGTTGGACCAAGAAAGACATTGCATACTAACCCCGAAACGACCCAAGAAAAGCAAACAATCTTATTGTTCAGACTTCCAGGGTGAGTGAGGGAAGTAAGACAACTAAAATCACAAAGAACAACTGAACAAGAAACGAGGGCACGGTAAAGAGAACCAAAATATAAGGATAAAAAAAATTGAGAAAGTCTTTTGAAGAGGGCTAAGATGAGATGTAAAGAGAAAATTAAAGAAAAACAAATGTGAAAAAAATCCAATGAAAAGGTTTGACAAAACCTTAAGAAACGGAAAGGGTAAAATATTTTTAAGGGAGAAAAGTTAGTAAGCCACGAGTAAAGTAACTCATGTCATGTCATCTACATAGGTCCTCTGCCTCCCCCGTATCCAATGCCATAGCTGAAAAGGTGCTTCCATAACAACAAAAAAATAATTAAAAGGTGTTTTCTCACAAAAAAGTTGCATATAGAAAAAAAAAAAACTAACAAGAATAATGTTTATTATTATTATTACTCAATAATTACAGTGCTAAATCCAACTATTTTGCAAGTAAAAACCATGTTAAAAGGTCGACTAGAAATGCTTAGCCTAAATGCTTTGAAGGTAATTTATTAACCCCTTACTATAAATTCTCTAGCTCACTGCTACTTATTATACTTATTATTTAAATTTGTGTGATAGTTTGACGGAAATTAGTCCCCTCATTAGCTTTGCAAGTTAAAGACCCACCATCGAAACCAATGAGAGCACGTTTACTTTCTCTCTCACTTACCCCCCCCTCTTTCTTCCTCCCAACTTCCATCGTTTTATTATCTCATAACCCTATTATGCTCAACTTATTTTGACTTATTTCAGAATAATATGTTCAAATAAGTTCCAACACCTTCTAAAATTAGTTCCAACCAATAGATTAAGATAACTCCCAATAAGTTTAAATAAATTCCAGTAAATTCAGATTATTTAAAATAAAATATGTTCAAATAAGTCAAAATGAATTCAAGTATGAATGTATGATCTCGGCCGCATCACAACCATGACATTAGGACAAAGAACCACAAACCATCCACAATGGCTCCGAAAGTGGGGCCATGGCCATAAATTCCAATCATAACCCCGTTTAAGACTTGGTGTGAACCTTTGATGGAGCCTATGATGAATAGAGGCTAAATATACATGGACAAATCTGAGATGGTGCATTAAGGGCAACCGCATAGGGCTATTATTGGGACCAAAACTTGATCTAATAGATATCTTTGGCTAGTGGTAAGCCCATAATATAATGGGGAGATCAGGAGTTCAGCTCACGAGAAGTCATTTAGCTTACTAGAGCTCATGTTCTCATCCAAGATTCATTTCCCATGATAATTTGATCTTTAAGAAGTCAAAGGCAACAAAAGTCAAATTTGAATAGCCTCTCCTAAACTAATCTTCATTTCCAAAATCAGATTGGAATTTTAGTTGTTCATTCTTCATTTTAACATATACTGGACAATTGTATTATAAATATGTTGGAAATTTTGTTTTGTATGATGTAATTTAACATCTTTACCTGTTCAAGTATAGTTTCTTTTTTTTTTTTAAGTCTTATACTTCAGCCCCCAATATATTTGAACCACCCTTGTAGACATGGGATTCTTCTATGCAAAATTATGAGATTTAGCAAATCACTTTAGATAAGACTGGACTTGGATTCAATTGAGATAATTTGGGCATATTGGATTCACTGATTTATGTCACATTTATGTTTCAGAAGCAAAATAATATTTCAATTTTCATTATAACTAGGGAGTAAACTGTTATGCATTGGGTTTAGGGAGAGAGGTAATATAGGGAGTACAAAATAACTAGGCTAGCTTGGAGAGTAAGTAAGTTAGCTCTATAAATAGAATAGTTAGTGGGAGGAAGAGATATGAAGAAAATTATTGGGAGTTTATTTTAGTGTTACCTTTAGGAGTGTGACCAAGAACTCGAATACTCCGCAACTATCTTTATTTTGTGTAATTCCCATTTCTATCAATCCAGTTCATCTTCAGTGTCTTTTATTCAATAGTCCAAGATTTCACAAACCCGACTATACAATCAAACTTACAATCCTAATTGTTCTACCAATCTGAGTTCAAAACTGCTATCATGTGATTGGTGTAGAGTTGAAACTTGAAAGCAACTGTTCGATTGCAATTGCAAAAAAACATTTTGCACGAAAATCAAGGTATTTACTTTAACAACTACTAAAAGGATGACATGAACTCAGGCCATCATTCAACCATGTTAACGTCATGATGAACTGATAATAAACAAGTACAAGCATGCAAAACGGAGAAGAGAGGCAAATATCATAAGACTGCAGATAAAAACACACACCAATTCAGGAGGAAAAAGATCTGGTTCGATGAAGAGTCTTTTAGCTATATCTACTTTTGACAACCGCTCTGCAATATCCTCTAGATCTAGGGTCAAAAAAGGTACCTGCAACAGAATACAAGGAATAATAAGAAGAAAATACAGGAGGCATTTAACCATAATTTTAAATGAATACTGAGGACTTATGGACAAAAAACCAAAGAGATAATAAAAATGAATAACTAACATGAAAGTGCCTAAGAAACGAATGTAAATGATCTAACCTAATGGAGAGAGGCAGAGTAGGCATTCCATAATTAGTTGGTCACGATTAGCTTGAACGGGATGACAAGACAGATAGTTAAAGTGAGAGAGCGGAAAGAGAATTAGATTCTCTATAAATACAGGAGATCAAAGAGAAAAAAACTTATCATTAATACCATTGAGTTTCTTTTAGTTTCTTATAGAATTTGGGAAAGAACAAACCTTTCCAAAGCTTGTATTATCATCAATTGATGTTGTTTACCACAAATTCATCTAATTCTAATAGCTATGTCAGTTCATAGTAAACAGTATCAGAGCCGTACGGTTTTTCGAGGCCCTGGTACTGCTGAAAGTCAGACAGCAGCAAGCTTCAAATTTACCAGAGCTCCGGTTCTACAACAAACATTTGAGGGGAAAATGAAAGAGACCTGATTCTGTTACAAAACACTGAGACAAGGCACGTGCCTTCTTCCTTCTGTCAAAAACCCACATCCACTTCAATCAATGAGGCAAGGTATGATATTGGGCCAAGTCATTTGAGTCACAAGCCATTATATCAGACAACAAATACGACCACTACGTTAGATGAGGGATTTAAATCAGATCTAAAGAATAGAAATAAGATATGGCATGAGTTTGGGCCTGCCAAATCTAAATCCATATGTTCTCTTCTTAAGGATTTCGGGCCAACTCGATACAGACCTATCCTTTCTTTAATACCTTTAGATAAATTTACAAACTTAAGGCCCATTTCCCCATATTCAATATTCAGTTCCATATACTCTACTCTTCACTTCACACCCTGCAGCCCACACACCTAGCACCCTCAGCCTATAGCCTCCTCTCCAATTACTCCAAATTATAAATCACAAGCACTCCACCCACTTCATGTATCAACTTAACAAACTTCTTCTTGACCCCACCCAGCCTCCAAAATTCATAATAATTATCCCCCAAACCAACACACCACATAGCACCAAATCAAAATTCCAACACACCACGACATTTTTTTTTCCTGAGACAAGCCAGTGCAATTTTCACCCAAATTTAAGCCACTTATGGGCACGCCACGTTACACCAATGGGGAGCTGCAAGCCTGCAACTATCCACCTTGAGGATAAAGTTGGCCGGAAAAACGAATGCGATAATTGTCCACCTTGAGGATAGGGTGGAAGTTTGAGAGACCGGCAATTTAGTGAACGAGCCTAAGGGTGAAGAGTAGAGCAGTGTATTAAAAAGTGCGCCAGAGGCACTGGGCACAAATCGATTGTTGTCAAGCATGGAGCACAAAAGCGACCGAGGCGAGGCGATTTTAAAGAGGAGCACAAAAGCGACCGAGGCGCAAAAAATCGCACCTAGGCGCACATAATCAGCTTGAAGGGGAAAATAAGAGAGTTAGTTTGATTATAGAGAGGGAAAAGCGAATAATTCTTCGTAAATAGAGGGGATCAAAGAGAAAAATTACATGAATATCATTGAGATTTTTTTATTACTCCCTCCGTTCCTATTTGTTCTTCCTATTTGGATTCTTCTTGAGAGAGAAAAAAAAAAATCAAAGTACGAAAACAAATAGGAACAGAGGGAGTAGCTTCTTATATTTCACCATGGTTATGTAGAGGTATTTACCATTATAGTTACTTAGGGGTGTCGTAAACTGTCAAAAATGGAAATATTATACATAAATAACCGTGCATATAAAATGTAACCTGCTTGAATATATGAGATATCATATCATAAACTTGATTCTAATGCAGCAAATGCAAGTGAGCACTGGAAATCTAATGCACAAGAATTCTTTTGATACCTCTTGAGTGCCACTCACTTCACTCTCCATAAGAAAATCATCATCCCTATCCTGTAAAATAATCTTTTCCCCCCTAACAGCGAACATTGGTGCCACTCCCTGGTAGAACTCTACAAATAATTCAAGTTACAATATTAAAAAGAATAACATCAAGCCATCAAGATATCTTATTCAAGTATTAGACTAACCATGGACAACATTTCCAATCAAAATATTAAATTCCAACTATCACAAAATTCTCAAAGATGATAGAGCAGACGAGAAGGCAACAAATACTCTGAAACTAACGTTCAGCGTTTCAACTTCCTTTCCTTTCCATCTGCTTCAGTGGAAGTGAAGACCACAAAACAAAAGAGGGTAACAGGAAAATGGTTAACAGCACATCTAACAATTTTAACAGGTAACACTATACTTAATTAAGTATAACATTGGCAACCATGAAAGTCTACCATCCAGGCATGAAAAAATTCGACGCAACAACACACCAAAGTTGCAAAGACAAACTATGGCTTCAACAACTTGCAAGTACCATTGGTGATGCTGATTCATCTTACGAGTGATACAGGGCATGAGAACTTTTCAACAATAAGAGCAATACAGGAACCTTGCACTTCCATATGTTACTTTAAGGCCTACATGAACACCAAGCTTATAAGGAATTCAGCAAGGCGAAAACTTCAACATCTCTACTGCAGTCTTCTTAAACTGCCAGAGCTCATCCCCGCTTCAAGCCTTCGACATTTGTCATGTTTGAAGTAAGCTATACACCATCATAAACTCCACTACAAGTATCAACATGAATCAAGGTGCTCTGACTTTACTAATCTTTCAGAGGATAATGCACTCTTCAAAGGTACTTCAACTTGCAGTGGCGGATTTACCTTTAGTCCTGGTGGGTCACGTGACCCACCATTCCCCCAGAAAAAAAAAATAAAAAATTTTAGGTTTAGGAAAACGCGTAATACGCGTTCCTCTTCTTCCCTTCAGCCATTTTCTTCCTCTCATCCTCTCACTCTCTCAGGCTCTCAACTTCTTCACTCACGCCAACCACCGTCACTCAGTCAGGTTAGTTCTCGGTCACTCATTTTCTTCCTCTCATCCTCTCAACTTCTTCTCTCACTCCGTTTCGACTTGTTTCGATTTTCGACCTCTCAGGGCTTAATCTCCGTCACGCCGACCACCGTGGCTTAATCTCTACTCGGTTTCGTCGCCTTCTGCAGTTCTGCCGCTGGTAAGTGCACTTTAAACATGTATTTTGAATAAGATATGAGTATTTTGTGTAGGAATAGTGTTTTGAATTAGATATGCGTATTTTGTGTAGGAATAGTGTTTTGAATTAGATCAACCTGCTAACTTTCCTTTCCTTCAATCTTTAGATGTAAGAGTTGTTGTTCACCCTCTTATTCGGTTGCAGAACCACAGCCACTTCATGGCCCCTTCTGTTTTTTTGTTCTCTTTAAAACAAAAGGAATTTGACAGGAGTAGAATAGGCTACATTGAAGTACAGAATAGGTATGATGTCCGAGGAGATACGATGGAATATATAAGTCAATAAAATGCTGTGAAACTAATCACTTCATACTATTTTTCCAATTTCAATCTCTTGCTTTTACTTTTGCAGTTATGCTTTGTGTATAAAGGTTTGGTTTCCAGCATTCAATCTTTCTTGGTTATGTGATACAACTGTTTTTTATTGCAGTGGATTGAGGAGCCAACATTACTGCTGACACGGTCTGAGTATGCTAATGTGTTTCACACATACACAGATTGGTATAGTGCATATGTTAGCTCTAGAGTGACCGGGTTGCCAACACGGCCAAATGTGGTTTTTGTTGATGGCTAATTGGTGAATGATGACTGTGATGCTATGAGCTTTGGATTAGCTTTGAAGGTTTGACTGGACTGAGAGAAGGATCTGACTGGACTGAGAGAAGGATCTGCATTCAGAAGCTATCTTGGCCGAAAGACTTTCACGTCATTAGGGCCAGTGCTTGGCAAAGCAAATGATTTCATAAGAGGAGAAGAATTTGACAAGGCAGCTAGCAGCCAACATCGTGAGTCCGACAAGAAGAAAGAGGATAAATCACGGAAGGACAAGGGTCGCGAAGCTGATCGTGGCCGTGATGAAAGGAAAGAATCTAATATGGTCAAAAAAAAGGAAATGAACGAGAACGAGATGGCCGGGAAAAAAGCGAGCGCAAAGATAGATTTGACGCGTACACCCAGCTCACTACTTCCCGGGCACAAATATTCACCATGAACAAAGAAAGTGATAAATGGCAGAGACCCAGAAAGATGTTTCACAAGAACCGTGATAAGACTAAGTGGTGTGATTTTCACGGAGATCACGGCCATGTAACTGAAGACTGCCGGCACCTGAAGGACAATCTGGAAGAACTTATCCGCAAAGGGTACTTCACTCAATATAAAGCTCAGACCAATGAGGGAAATTTGGTGAAACCTAGAGATCAAATGTTCAATCTCCGATAGGTGAAATACATGTGATTAGTGGCGGTCCAATCCATGGCGGAAGTGTGGCGAAAGCTAGTCTAAAGGAATTCCGGCATCAGGTAAACTTTAATGAGAGTTCCAGTGGAGAAAGCCACCAGCCATGCCAGCCATGTCATTCTCGTTAGAAGATGCAAAGCATGTGGTATACCCTCATGATGATCCACTGGTGGTTACTTTGAAAGTCGCAAACTGCCTGATTCACCGAATTTTAGTAGATGGAGCAAGTTCTGCTAACATTTTATTCCTATAACTTTTGAGAAGCTAATGATTGGCCGAGAGCATTTACAACCAGTCAGGCACCCAGTAATAGGATTCACTGGAGCGTCCGCAATACCAGAAGGAATTATAAGGCTACCGGTCAGAGTTGGCGAGAACAACGAAGCCAGAGATGTAATGGTTGAATTCCTAGTAGTAGATGTTCCGGGAGCATATAATGCAATAATAGGAAGACCACTAATCCATGATGTTCAGGGAGTGGTATCCACTTATCATTTGACCATGCTGTATGTATCTAACTTGGGTACGACAAATGAAGATAAAGAGGGAATCGGGAGAGACAAAGAAAGTCATGCTATTTAACGGCCTTGAAACAGCTGGCAAGAAGGATCCTTGTTGAAGAATTAAGTCCACCAACAAGGAAGGAATAAAGAGCTAAGAAGAAGGCCTTGGCAGAGGAACAGTCTGAGAAGAAGAATGAAAATGCTATGGACGTAACCATAGAGTAGCTAGAAGCTCGGCCAGAGGACTTGCCAAGACCTAAACCTGATGGAAGGTCCAATCTAGAAATGTTGGCTGATGATCCAGAAAGGACCGTGGCTGTCGAAACGGATATGGACCCAGAGGTCAGGGTCAACCTGGTGACTCTCCTACGAGAAAACGCCGATGTATTCGCGTTCTCGGCGGATGAGATGCCGGGAATAGACCCGGCCGTGATGGTCCATCGTCCGAATGTCGACAGCTTCGGTTCGACTCGTCAAGCGAAAGAAAAGAAACTTTTCAACAGAAAAGAACAAGGCCGTCAAAGAAGAAGTCAATAAATTGTTGGCAGCTGACTTTATTGAAGTTTGTGATTACCCAGAGTGGTTAGCAAACGTTGTTATGGTGAAAAAATCAAATGGCCAATGGCGGATGTGTGTTGATTTCACATATCTCAATAGAGCGTGTCCGAAAGACTGCTATCCCTTGCCAAGGATAGATCACCGGTAGATTCTACTAGCGGCCATGCACTATTAAGCTTTATGGACGCGTTTTCAGGGTATCACCAAATCAGCCTTCTTGAAGCTGATAGGAAGAAAGCCGCTTTTATCACAGATTGTGGAGTCTTCAACTATAAAGCAATGCCTTTCGGCCTCAGAAATGCTGGAGCCACGTACCAAAAATTGGTCGATAAGGTGTTTGCCTTAGTTTTAAAAGGCGCTAGGCGCACCGAGGCGCAAGGCGCAAGGCGAAGGGAGGCGCAAGGCGCAAGGCGAAGGCGCGCGCATCTCGTAGGCGAGGCGCACCTTTAATGCGGAAAATCTTAGGAATCAATTACTGAACATATTTTATACTCAAAACAATACAATAATTAAAAAAAATTAGCTTTTGTAGATAAAAAAGAAAACCCACTGTGCAGTGTCTACCTATTGCAAATTTAGGTACTGAAATTATATAATTGCGTATTTTAGTCCACCCATGAACTGATGTGTTATTACCCAAAACAAATAAAATAATAAAAAACTTAAATAATAAAAGGCAAATCGTAGAAAAAAGAAAATTTAAAAAATTAAAAAAGGGAAAAAAGATAAAAGGGTAAATTATCAAAGATTACATAAATTAGGCACATGGGACTCATGGGGGCAGTGGGTTGGGCACGTGAGCCTCAACCATTTAATAAAAGTAGGTGCAACTAAAATCATAAAATAAAAAGTTAGAAGAAAGAAGACAGAAAGAAGAACGAAGAAAGAAGACAGAAAGAAGAACGAAGAAATCTGGTAAAAGAAAATTTGAGGAGAGAGAAACTTACCTGAGGTGTTTCACGGCGAAGACCACCGGAGATTGCTCACCGGCAATCTCTGTCACCGTTGGAGAGTTTTGGCCCACAAAAATACAAGTATTTATGCGTTCGAAAATTAGGGTTTTTTTCCAAGATTAGGGTTTTGATTTAGGGATGAAATCAAACCAATTTCATGCAATTGATTGAGGGCTTTGGTTCGAATTGGAGTTATAAATCTTGGGTAAGTTTTAATCTTAAGAAATTTTGCTTATTTAAAGGTATTTAACCCAAAAAACAGCGAAAAACCAAAAAAAAAAGAAGGCACGTGGGGTCACGCGCGCCTTGCTACAGAAAGCGCTCGCCTTCTGCGCCTCTCGCCTTGACAAAGGCGCGCGCCTTTTGGCGCCTTGGGTCGCCTCCTGTGCTTCGCCTCGCCTGAGGTGGAGGATGCGATTTTTTGTGCGCCTTGGGTCGCCTCGCGCCTAGGCGCGCCCAAGGCGCGCTTTTTAAAACTAAGGTGTTTGCGGACCAGAAGGGAAGAAAACATCGAAGTCTATGTGGACGATTCAATCGTCAAGAGCAAAACAGACCGCGAGCACATCGAGGATTTAAAAGAAACTTTCGACACTCTGAGAAGGTATAAGATGAAGCTCAACCCAAAGAAATGCGTATTTGGGGTGAGAGCTGGAAAATTCTTGGGGTTCATGGTCAGCAAGAGAGGGATCGATGCTAACCCAGACAAGGTGCGTGCTATCATGGACTTGCTAGAACCAAAGAGTGTCAAAGATATTCAGAGGTTAACTGGAAGGATGGCAGCGTTAACCCGTTTTATCTCGAAGTCGGCCGATAAAGCCCTTCACTTCTTCGCGTTATTGAGAGGAAACAAAAAGTTCGAATGGGGAGAGGAGCAAAGTCAAGCTTTCATCGCCGTCAAGGAGCATCTGAAAACTTTGCCTACCATTACTCAACTAGAGATGGGGGATACGCTACAACTGTATATCTCGGCCTCGCCGAAAACCGTCGCGGCTGTATTGTTGGTCGAGAAGGAAAAAAGGCAACGACCGATTTATATTGTCAGCCATATCTTAAACGGTCCTGAAAGCCGCTATCAACTGGTCGAGAAGATGGCATTGGCGGTGATAATTACCGCCCGAAAGCTTAGGACGTATTTTGATTGGCATCCCATTCATGTCTTAACAAATCAACCACTGGAGAAAGCATTGCAGAAGATGGATTGTTCAGGGCGCCTTTTGAAATGGGCAGTTGAATTGTCCGAGTACGACATCCAGTACAAACCGAGAACCGCGATAAAAGCCCAAGCATTGGCGGACTTTATTGTAGAGGCATCTTACGAAGAAGAGCAAGGTGAAAAAGAAGTATGGATGTTGGAGGTGGATGGTGTATCAGCCGTGAGTGGATCAGGGGCTGGCATTGTGATGACCAGTCCGGAAGGAAACGTTTTTTAATACGCCATCAAGTTCTCCTTTCCAGCATCAAACAACGAGGCAGAGTATGAGGTCGCATTTGCTGGGTTAAGAATGTGTATAGCCGCTGGGGCTAAGAGTGTATCATTGAAAACAGATTCACAACTCGTCAATGGTCAGCTGAAAGAAGAGTTTGAGGTCCGAGAAGCAAACATGCAGAAATATGTTAAGGCCAAAGAACTGATAGCCCAGTTGATTCACTTTGAAGTTCAAGCCATCCCTAGGGCCGACAATACCAAGGCGGATGCACTCTCCAAATTAGCAAGTTCTGATTCTTTAAACATAGAAAGGTCCGTTATGGTGGAAATTTTGAAAGAAAAAAGCATCACCGAGAAAATTGTGACTGTGAATACCATCAATCAACAAGGTGAATGGTTTAGCGAGTTACTGCCGTATAAGCTTACGGGCTCACTCCCTTCAGATGCCATGCAGCCAGGAAATTAAAGCGGCAAGCTAGTTGGTACATCGTCTATCAGAATGAGCTGTATCAGAAATCCTTTAGCCTACCGCTGCTAAAATGTGCAACAGCATGGGAGTCCGGCAAGATATTAGAAGAAATCCATGAAGGAATTTGTGGGAACCACATTGGAGGAAAAGCATTGGCACTGAAAGCTTTGAGGGCTGGGTATTATTGGCCGAGTATGTAGGCGGACGCACAGGGCTATGTCAAGAAATGTGATAAATGCCAAAAGTTCGCCCCCATCATCAATAGGCCTGCGAATGACCTTCAACCCATACTCAGTCCGATACCATTTGCACAATGGGGTTTGGATATCCTTGGACCGTTCACAACGGCTACCGGAGGTCGGAAATTTCTGATTGTTGGTATCGACTATTTCACAAAATGGATCGAGGCAGAGCCGACGGCAAAGATAAAATCTGACCAAGTCAAGAAGTTCATTTGGCAAAATATAATGACAAGGTTTGGCATACCGGCTGCAATAGTCTTTGATCACGGAGCGTAGTTTGATTGTCGACCAGTCAAGAACTTCTTGTCCGAGTTCAGGGTTAAATTCGCATTTTCAGCTGTGTGTCACCCACAGAGTAACGGGCAAGCTGAAGCTGCAAACAAACAGATTCTAGGAGCCCTCAAGAAGAAGCTGGACGAGTTCAAAGGAGCTTGGGTTGACATGGTTCCAGCAGTATTATGGGCAAATAGAACAACCGAAAAGGAAGCAACCGGAGAAAGCTCATTCAGATTAGCTTTCGGGACGGAAGCAGTCTTGCCAGTAGAGGTTGGGTTACCGTCCTATCGGATCAAGCACAAAGATCTAGAGAGCAATGAGGCTTTGAGAGAAAGTCTAGATTTCCTACCAGAAGTAAGGTTGGTAGCGGAACTTAAAGCCGCAAAGATACAAGGATCGTAGATCGCAAGAAAGCTTACAACAAAAGAGTTCTGGAGAGGCCGCTAGCGCTGGGCGATCTGGTATTACGAAGGACGACCGCCACTGGAAAGGCTCATACAAAGGGAAAGTTAACAGCCAACTGGGAAGGGCCATATCAGATAGCAAAAGAAATTGGTCCCGGATCCTTTGCTTTGAAAACAATGGACGGCATCGAACTTAAGAATTGCTGGAATGCTAGCGTTCTAAAGAAATACTACCTCCGTTTCAAATTAATCTACACACTTCACTTTAGGGGAGAACCAAGGAGAAAGTGCAAAAGTATGAGAGATAAACTAAAAAGGTGGAGAGAGAAACTGAAAAGTGAGAGAGAAAAACTAACAAAGTGGGTTAAAATATTAAAAAGTGGATGACATGGGTGGAAAAGAGGAGAAAGTAGATGTGACATGTTACCACAAATAGAAAAAACAACAGTGTGTAGATTAAAAAGAAATAGACCAAAAAGGAAAGTGTGTAGATTAATTTGAAACGGAGGTAGTATTATGTTTAGACATCTTGTGTAATGGGCCCAGAGCCACTCTTCTCGTACTTGAATGATATAAACGATCGTTAGCATTTCGATTAATTACCTCTTATCATGTTTAAATATGTACAACAAAACTAAATTGTACACTCTTGATGTTCAAAAACAACCATATAACAGGTCAAGTACAAAAACGACCATATAACAGGTCAAGTACAAAAACGAACGTATAACAGGTCAAGTACAAAAACGACTATATAACAGGTCTAAGTACAAAAACGACCATATAACAGTCAAGTACAAAATGACCATATAACAGGTCAAATATAGAGATCGCCATATGACAGGCACTAGAGGTCGGATAATAGACCGTGTAAAAACGGCTATATAATAGACCCTACTAAGCCAAATAACAGGCGCAAGATACGTTCGATTGGTTTTTTTCATAACGGACATTATGTCGCCAATAAATTTTCCAAATTAAAAACAAAAGCAGAACGAAAAACAAGGATTTACGTAGAAACAAAGCTTCATTACTAATTACTGGCATGCTACAAGCAAAAATGGAGGCAGCCATAAAAAAGGCATCAGACTGATAACAGTAATTGTAATTAAAAGCATATTCAATTTACATGCCATCATGGGCCGAATTCAAAGTTAGATAACAATATCAAAAATACAAGAAATTTAATAGTTATTAGAATCGACAGAAGAGCCTGGACATGACCGCCAAAAACATCAGGGGAGAGGCACCTCTTCATCTTAGGTGACTGGGAGGACGTTTGCAATAACATGCTCCTCGCAAATGAAAGGTTCACCCTCATGAGGACGGGTATGAACACCGTCAACGAAAGCGGTCTCCATTTCTTCCCAATTGAAGGTAGGATGGGAATGGCAGACACACCTCTTGGCAGCCACCCAGCCGCCATCATATCTTTCCCCTAACAGGCCGACAAACTCCTCGGACCTCTTGAAAGTCGCCATAGCTAGATGGCCGGCATCGGATTTCGCTTTTTCAACAGCAGCAGCCATCTCGCTCTTGGCGGAATTCAGGGTCGTTTCCAGCTCGACAGATTTATTCTCGGCCGCTTCCAACTTAGTCGCCTTGAGGCGCAAATCAGATAATTCCACGTCAATCACGGCCCTTGATGCTTTCTCAGTATTAAGTTCTTCTTGTACTTCATCAACACGAATCTAAGCAGCGTCAAGCTTAGTCCGCAGCTCGGCCAATGCTTGCTGTTGGTTATCGGCCAATGATTGATAGTGGATGAATTGCTCAATAAGCTCGACAGCGGAGTTGTTAGTCTGCACTAAATAGATAGAAATTAAAAAAAAAAAAGAGGGAGAGAGACGAGATGATCCTTACCACGGCCAAATCATGAGCGAGCTGGGCTGCAGGAGCTACTAGCTTGTCGGCCGGGCAATCAATGGGTAGCTGAAGTCCCTTCAGAAGACGATATCCAAGAGTACCGCCATTAGCTGGAACATCAGCATACAAAGACTCATCCTCTCTCACGTCCCAGTTGGGTTGATAAATCTTTCCGGGAGTAGTGGGGGGACGAGAGAAAGCGGCCTTCACAGCAGTACTCAGGATTATCTCCTTGTGCTCTATCCACTCGTGCATCCGAGAAAATATTCCCGGACCCAGATTCGACAGAAAGTTTGGGCCACTCAAGATGTCGTAAATTTTCTGACGCATGGAGGACCCGGATCCAAGGGCTGTCCCGATGCTATCAATAGCCGCATTAAGGGGAGAAATGCGGTTATCGCCATGGGAGCGGACTCTCGTACCGGACTCTCGTCCGGAACATTGATGGCGGACCCCATATTAAGAGGCTCAGAAGCAACGTTGGCATCCAAAGCTTGCCTCTTACTGGGGTCTTCTTCAACGGGGGTGGCTTCACGGGGTCGCCTATGCCCAGCGTTCCCGCCACCACGGCGGACCGGCACCAGAGAATCCTGATCCCCGCGGCCGGCAGTGCGACCGGGAGTACGACCGGGAGTACGGCCAGCACGTCGGACGGTGTTCCAACCGCCGCGGCCGCGGTCAGCGCCTCGAAGACCTCCAGTGAGGCCGTGAATGGTATCGTAGTCGAAAACTGGGTCCTCAGGAGCCTTAGACATGGGTTTCAAATTTTCGTCCAACCCAGTTCTTCAAGATCTAGGCTGACAGGACCTGCAAGACAAACCGACAGAGATAAGCATAATGACTAATCAGCAAATAAGGTAAATAAAATGACCAGTCAGACCATGAGTCGAAAGGCACACCTTCTGGGTGAGTCCGGCATAGGTATAAGGCCGACAAAGGTTCATTCCCGAGTATATACTTGGCATTGGGAAGCCATATGTGAGGAATCCTTTCCTCCACCCTTTCACCATCGACAGTCACGAAGGCAAGCTCGGTGTCAAAATAGTCGAAGGCCCTTTTCTCGGCCTCAGATAAACCGTAGGAGGGTATGTCCTCCATTCGCGTAACCGGTTTGGTGAAATGACAACGGAGAGGGAAATTGTTTGGAACCTTTACCCGAAAGAGAAGTGGTGCCGCCATCCCTTCGACCCGGTCAATTTGGGATGTACAGTGAGTTTGTTCTTGGCCGACATCAAGGACCACCATCCCTTCTCAGTTGACCCATTCCTTCGCAGCTAATGGAGCCGGCGGAAAAGGTTTAACGTCTCAGGAAATTCCAAATTACGGCACACCCAAATATAAGCTATGATATTCCTAATAGCTAGGGGTGTTAATTGGGCAAGACAGACGTTAAAGGCCTTTAGAATCTTCACTAAAGTCAAGTCTAAAGGGAATCGCAGCCCAAATTCAAAATGATGGGCATAAACAGCAATGTGCCCTGACGGGCACTCAGTTACTTTAGCCCCTTCATACGGGACCACTAATTTGTACTCAGCCGGGAAGCCGTACCATTCTTCCCCAACCAGGCAATAATCCTTAGTTATGGCATGCTCTCTCCATAATGAACAAAGTCGTACCGATTTTGGGCCGCTGCTGTAGTCTATTGGCAACCAAATCCCAGAATGCAACGCATCATCACGATCAGGAATTGGCTCGGGCCGTGAACCGGGAGCCATGCTGGAGCTTTCCCCCATAGCAATCTCAGACCGACAAGGGACGTACTCACGTCCAGAAGTCGAGGGACCAACATCAGTCAAGTCCATAGTGGCAATAGAGTCGTTGTCGGAACCTAAATCAATAACAGGTGGATGAGAAGGGCCGACATCATGAGCACGGCGGTCGTAAAACTCATCCGCCACTACAACCCCAGCATCTGATAGATTATCTAACCAAGCATGTTCTCTCAGGGGCGGAACGTCAAGTCCAGGGACGGCATCAGGGGGAGGATTTCTAACGGTCCGACGCGCTAAGTTTTGATGTCTTAGTTCTCGAAGTGTTTGTCTATCACCACTCATCCTCGCGGACAGATATTGAGAAGTTAAATTTTCTTGCTCAGGAGTCGAGCGGTCGTTAAGAAACTTAGATCTGAACTCCCTATCTCTATCAACAGTAAGGGGTAGGTCAGCTAATAAGCGAGTTCTTTCTTCCCTAGGGCTGGAAGTAGGCGAACTATGTCCGCCATGAGGAGAGGAAGGAGACGAAGGTTAGCTTTCAGACATAAATTTATCACTCAAAGTGTTTTGACTATCTGAACGGTCCGACATATTTCCAAACAAAGAAAGAAACAGAAAGAACAGTTGAGGGGAAGTTGGAAAAAGGTACCTGAGAAAAGTCGACGGAAAATGACCGGAAAATCGAGCTGATTCCCAGAAAAGCGCAGCAAAATGTCCCAAAAGCACGAACAGAAAAATTCTTGGGGTCAGCAACGCCGGAGAAAGTAAGTTTACCAAAAAATCGAAAAACTTTGAAGAAAACCCTCGAATAAACCTCTGATGAAAAGAGGCGAAAATACTAAAATTCTTCAGGAATAGGAAGCAAAGAGTAACCTATAATACTTGTGAGGAAATTCAGTCACAAAAAGGCAAGATCTTGGCCAGAAAAAAGGAGGTTTTAAGCTCTAGGAGAAATCGCACAAACAAGAGAAATGAGGAAGGTTGAAGACGAAGTTGGTAAACAAAGAAAACTGACGTCACCTTATAAATGCGAGATTGAGCGGCTAGGATGAACTGACCCATCAACTCCTCCTACTGATGCATGCCAAGTGTCGCTTGCTAAGCTTACCCTAATAAAGAAT
This sequence comes from Beta corolliflora, assembly GCA_947648045.1. Classification (NCBI taxonomy): domain Eukaryota; kingdom Viridiplantae; phylum Streptophyta; class Magnoliopsida; order Caryophyllales; family Amaranthaceae; genus Beta; species Beta corolliflora. Next base: position 71,245 of record CANSZD010002230.1, on the reverse strand, counting down.
AAAGAAAATGAGTGGGATTTCATAAAAAGGTCATGATTACACTTTTTGAAATCCTAAGTTCTCCCCAGGGCAACACGTGGCAACTCGCGTCCTCGAGAAAAACATCAATGCCGGTCACGACCCCCAATGATGCTGAGGGGCTAGTTGTATGGGTACTCCTAAGTTAAGTGTCGGACACATCTCTTGTGGCCGACATGAGCAACCTAGGACGCGACGTCACCAAGTGAATCCAAGCCACCCCTAACATCCAGGTCGAGATGGCGCTCGCGGTCAATGAAGGGGCACAAATAAGGGAATCTTCCCTCCAGTCAGACCCATCATAGTCATACACGTGTCGAAGGATTACGCATCCTGTCAGATGAATAGTACTACTATAAATAGCCAAATGGTACTATTCTACAAGTACATTCTCTCACATTCTAACTACTACTTTATCTCTCTATCTTTCTCTCTCTCTAAAATCCTTATCGGACACTTACTGATTTGAGCATCGGAGGGGGTTTCCTCGCATCCCCCCGAGGGTAGTATACGTTTGTCTTCCTTGCAGACTTTCAGTCCCGGACGCCCAATCAAATACTGACGGACATACTCGTGTCCGCCACCGTTTCAACACCGAAACAGTAATATGAACCATTATTAGCCATGAATGATTTAATTTGAAGTAGTTTTTTTAAAATTCATGGATTATCATGTATGAATGTGCGTATCCGAACCCGCACCCGTACCCGTATCCGTCTCTGTGCAACCTAGTCGGTAGTGACCCACCATTCATAAAAACTTGCCCAGATTTCTAAGGACATGTATCAAGTCTCGAGTTACAAATGTCACAATTGTCCAATTCACGACAACAATCATCAAACGAAAATCACCTAGTAATCCGTAGGTAAAATATCGGCACATATCTTACTTTCTGCCTTCTTTTTAAATCATCACTACAAAAAAAACATACTTACAAGCTTAAACACAATGTACAAAGCGAAATTTAATCATGCACAAAAATGGAAGCAATCAAAAAATTTCCATCTCATTGAAACAAAAATGGAAGCAATCAAAATCTCATTGAAACAAAAATGAAATTGAAACGTAATGAACAAGAGAACATTGCAATCAAAATGTAACAAATTTCACATATAACAAAAAATCGAATAAGAAAAGCGTGAGAAATTACCAGGCAACTTATCATCAAAAGAAGGCGAATAATAAGAGCGAGACTCTTTCGCTTGAGCAATCAAATCTCTGAAATCAGCACCTTTACTCTTCGGCACAATTACTTCGATATCAACATCAACCGCCGATTTAGACTCGGAATCGGCAAGTTGACTCGGTTGATAAGAATCCAAGTGGAATCGTACTACTTCAATTTCATCTTCTTGATTTTCATCTTCATATCGATCCCAATTTGAAGGAAGTGAAGGGGGTGGTGAAGAAGCCCTCTTTCTCTCTCTACGATCTTTCTTCCCCGCAGTAGAAGTGGAAGTAGCAGAAGAAGAGGAAGAAGTTGTTTTGGGAGGTTTTTTGGGGTGGTGATGTTGTGTGTGAGATCTCTTCGATTTCGCCATTGATTTTATGTCCATTTTTTTTTGTTGAGTTTTACTGTTTTCTTCTCTTTGATTTCTCGGTTCTCATCAAAATTGGAGTTCGCCGAGAGTGATTGTGTTCCTGAGATTTGGGGGCTAGAGCATGTAATTTAAAAAAAAAAGAAGAGAGAGGAGGACAATGCTAGATTTGAAAAAACTACAATGGTCTAAAAAAATGGAAAATGTGAGGCCACAATCAATGTGAGTGCTTTCTTTTCCCTTTTTTTTTTTGCTTTGAAGTGATTTTAAAAAAATATCAAAATCATTTATTCTAATTTCTGAAATGTTTTAAATAATTACGAAAAATACAAAATAAAAAAAATTCTGAAAAATCCGAAAAATAATTTCGGCAAAGATTTTCTCTCTCCTCTCCTCTACCCCTTCCTCCCTCAAATCTTCCATGGATCTTCAATTATTCTCGAATTTGTAGTAGATCTCTTCCTTGGACCCTTCTCTTTCCATGAAATGGTAAGAATTCATGAAGAAATCATAAATTTGTGATGGAGAAGTTGTAAAATCGAAACTATAATTTGCAAATTTAGGGAAAATTTTGGGGATTTTTTTTTCACTTTCCTCTCTCTCATCTTTGTAAATTCATAAAATAGAGGAACAAACGTAAACTTGATGATCGTATGTATACCATGAACGCCCGAATTTCCATGGAAATTAAGGTATGAGTTTCAAAATGAAGAAACTCAAAATCAAACTAGGTCATTATGAATTTGACAAAAATATGGTTTGGATTGTTGTACACTAGGAGAAAAAAAAGGAAGGGATGCGCTGGAAGGGCTGTGTTTTATTAAAAACGCAGCCCTTCTTGTATGAAGGGCTGCGGTTTTCAAGGAAACCGCAGCCCTTTTAGTGAAGGGCTGCGGTTAGCCCAAAACCGCAACCCTTCTTCGAGTTTTGCGCGCACATACACACAGTAGCTAGACATCTTTTCCAAATTTCCCTCCCTTAGACGCATTTGACGAGCGAAAAACCCCTCCCTCCCTCTCACTCACTCGCACATTAACCCTAACGCCCCATTACCGGAGCCCTGACGCCGGAGCACCCACATTGCGCAGCAGCGACCTCCACCACCAACTTAGTGCGCAGCAGCGACCTCCACCACCACCACAACCCTTCTCTTTCTTCACTTCTCTTCTCTTCTCTTCTTTTCTCTTCTCTTCTCTTCTCCACCATTTGAGTGGGTTTAGGGTGTGGAGCGCCACCACTACGCAGCGCCACCACCCACAAGCGGCAGCAACAACTACCACCACCACTGCCCTACTCTTTCTTCATTGCTCTTGGGTTTAGCCAATTTTTTGCTTAGTTAAGTATGAATTAATCTTGTTTTTAAGTTAGTTTTGTTTTTCTTAATTGAATTAAATGATTAATGTGCAATGTGGGTTTTGTTAATTGTAGGAAGAAGAGGCTTAGGAAGGCAAATAAAGTTCCAACTATCTCTTATCTCTTCATTGCTTATCATTGGTGTTAAGAGGTAACTAGTTTAATTTCGTTGTCTTTTTTGTTTGATTTAATTTGTTGATGAGACAAAGTTGTCATGTGATTCAATTTGATTAAGTTATGATAATTTATTGATATATATATATATGTATTTCTTATAATGTATGTATATTTCTTGATATGAGATTGTATGAAAACGCAATGTAATTTAGCTATGAAATCTACAAGTTGTTTGAATTGTCATCATATGCCTAGATACCTGTTCAAGACTTACTCATTAGGAGTAAGTCTTGAATAGTCCCCGGTTTGGGACTGTTCTTGGACGTTTGATCTCACTTAGGTGGTGAATGTGTGTCTTCTTTTCAATTATGAGGAAATTCTTGGCTCATCGTTTCTCTACATTGTTCTCTGGGTACATATGTAGATAAGCAATTATCTATATTGTGTACTTGGAGAACTGTAGGGAAATGCTGCCGGATTTTCCTTAGAATTGAAAAGTTGGCATATATTCACTAGTGAGATTAGACGTCCAAGGATGGGTTAGGTTGGAGTGATAAGGACCTTAGAAACAGCGGAAGGTCAATAAATCATGAGACATAAACTCAGGTCTGTGTAATTTCTCCAATTTGTAATTCTTTTTTAACATGATTATATGAGGTATAATGTACATATTGTGTAGAGTTTTAGGCTTGCATTTGTTGTTGGTTGCATTTCGGGAACGAAAAGGTCATTTTAGGCCTAGTTTTGCCTTTTCGCTTCCAAATCGTACTTATCGAGTCATTTAACCCCAAATGCATTTTGAACATGATAATATGAGGCATAATGTAACTATTGTGTAGATTTTTAGGTTTGCAATTGTTGTAGGTTGAATTTTGGGAACGAAAAGGGCATTTTAGCCCTATTTTTGCCTTTTCGCGTCCAATTCGTATTATCGCTTCATTTAACTCCAATTTCATTTTGAACATGATAATATGAGGCATAATGTAACTATTATGTAGATTCTTAAGCTTGCATTTGTTGTTGGTTGTATATCGGGAACATAAATGTGATTTTAGCCCAATTTTTGCCTTTTCGCCTCCAATTCATGTTTCTCGAGTCATTTAACTCCATTTTCTTTTTTAATATGATAATATAAGGTATAATATAACTAGTGTGTAGATTTTTAGGCTTGCATTTGTTTTTGATTGAATTTCGGGAAAGTATATGTCATTTTTAGAACTACTAACTACGGTAAATGATTGAATTCTTATATTATGTGTTTATTCCTTGGTTGTTTTGCAAGGTTTATATGAATAACACACCACGTTTGAGGGCCTTCACCACAGACGAATTACATGAAGTTCGGGATAAGTTGGCTTCCCACATTTGTGATGATTGCTTATGATACATTTGCTAGTTTGTATCAATTCTATGTACACTTTTTACATTATTAAATATATACATATTTAAAGTTAATTATTACGTTCAAAAACTTGTCATATATTATTGCAATTTGATCGGTCTTTTTTTGTGTCGAAGGGAGGTTTTGGGTGGGGGATGGGGTGGGGGGTGCGGGGAGTGGCGGGGGTGGGGGTGCGGGGGCCGGCATGGGGTGGGGGGGTCTTGGGGTGGGCGGGGGTGGCAGGGGGGGTGAGGGGCGCGCGGGGGTGGCGGGCCATGGGGCTGGTGGCGCGGGGTGGCGGGGGTGCAGGGGGGTGGGGGTGTTGGGGTGTGCGAGAGGGTGCGGGGGTGGGGGTGAGGGGCGACGGGAGGTGGCGGGGGGTGGGGGTGCGGGGGCGCGGGGAGTGTGCTAGGGCCGCGGGGGGGGGGGGCCGGATGGGCCGGGGTGGGGTGGGGCGGCAAGGGGTGAGGGGGCTAGCAGGGGGGGGGTGAGGGGCGCGGGGGTGGCGGGGGGTGGGAGTGCAGGGGGGTGGGGGTGCGGGGGGTGACAGGGGGTGGGAGTGCGGGGGTGGGCGGGGGGTGCGGGGCGGGGGTGGGGGTGGGGGGGGGCAGGGGTGGGGGGTGCTTGGGTGGGCAGGGGGTGGCAGTGCGGGGGTTGGCGGGGGTGAGGGGGGGGGGGTGCTTGGGTGGGGGGGTCTTTGGGCGGGGGCGAGATTTAATTTATTTTTTTAAAAAAAAAAATTGAATTTGAAGGGTTGCGGTTTTTAGCCTAAACCGCAGTCCTTCCTTTAAAGAAGGGCTGCGGTTTATGCCGAAAAAGCAGCCCTTCAAGCTTAGAAGGGCTGCGTTTTTGGCCTGAACCGCAGCCCTTCGTTGTGGAGGGCTGCGGTTAAAAACCGCAGCCCTTCTTATCTATTGAAGGGCTGCTATGGAAAGGGCTGCTGGCCAAAAACGCAGCCCTTTGGGCTGTTTTGACCGCAGCCCTTCCTTATTTTTCCACTAGTGGTAAGATGTTGGAAAACCGTCAATTTGGGACCGATTTGTGCGTTTTTTGAGTATTGATGACCATTGTCACACTAGATGAAGAATTTCAGAGGAGAGAGAAAAAATCGAAAGGTTGAAGATGAAGTTGGAAGAAGATGACTAAATGGACACTTTAGGTAATTACTAAAATGGGTTTCGGTAATTACCAAAACGTGACAGAAACTAAGAGAAGTCTCAAAACCTCCAATTCCAAAGTGTGAAAATAAACAATCCTAAGTACAGATTAATCAATATGATATAAATGTGTTAATCCAAATAAGCCAAATAGGGTTATAAAGTCACATGTAAGAGATAAGAATGTCTTAATAGATTTGGTAATGCCCAAAACATGTTTGAAAATTACCTAAAAGCATATGATATGTGGTTAATTTGCGTTTTTTAGTACAAGGAAGGACAATGGGGGCCCAAAACTCACGTCAATAGGGTTTGGTAAGGTATTGGGTCTAATGGACCCAGTGGCATAATTGTCCAATCCCCATAGGATTGCTTTGATGAGTAATGGAAAAGAATTCTGATTGGAGGCAGGCCCGGCCCTGGGCCAGGGCAGGCGGGGCACCCGCCCAGGGCCCAAAAACAAGATTCAATACACTTAGTTATTTTGATAATCTTAGCAGTAGAAGTATGTTGGCAGAGGTGGCTAGAGTTTATTACCTAGCTTTAGTTTGAGGGAATGCATTGCGGTTCGAATCCCGTTGCTAGTTGCCATACTTTTCTCTTGTCTTAAATGTTATTTACTTCCCTTTCTTTTAGATTTTCTTTTTCAATGACTTAAACTTGTTGTAGTATTTTTTTTTTATTTTTAACCAATACTCTCTTGCCATCTTCTATTGAGTATCAAGTATCAATACATTTTTCCCAATCAACAACTTTCAATCTACCATTTACCACCTTTAAAGAGGTTGAGGTGGTGGAGTAGTGGCATCGCTCCCCCACCTCATATCCCTGAGGTCTAGGGATCAAACCTCATGGGATTCATTTGAGGATTTCCCCTTATCCCTCCCTCAAGTGAGTCCCCTTCATATTACCTTTAAAAAAAAAAAATTTACCACCTTTAAAAAAGTCTTCTACTTAACATTTTATTTTTTTAGTAAAAAGGCGTATGATTTTATATCTTATAGACCATCATATTGTAAGTAGAGCCTACTTAAAAAATATTATACACAACCCAAATTCTAATATTAGGAATTTTATGCTCTCAATTTTCTTTGTTTACCAACTTTAATATATATGATTGCGTTATGACATTACATGTACTAATTTATATCATAGAAATAAATAAAAAAATTTAGCCTCATTAATAATGATGGATACTTCTACATATTATGCTTCTACCCTAAATTTACGTAAACTATCTTAGAGTATCATATATAATATTATATTTTATCAAAGTTCACACATTCTGAGAGACAAAATAATACTTATACCTTATTTTTACTAATGAACAATTAAGATATCACTAGTCAAAGTAGTGTGCTAGAAGATACAAAAGTCAAGGTGGAACAACTAATTTCGGTATCAATTTTAGTTGTTGGTTGATATAATTATATTTGATTTCTAATATTCATTTTAAGGCATCCGATAATAAAGTGCATTAAGCTTTAAATTTAATTCTGTATTTTGAAATTATGATTTTATTCGTCAAGCTACTGGCTGATCTAAGTTTTACAGACGAATAGATATTAACCATGTGAAATGAAATTTTTATGGCTGAAGAAATAACTGATGATACATGTGAATGAGTCAATATTCAGTTAGTTGTTATTCTATAAACATGCATATTTTCATAAATTTCTTGTGTTAGGGGGCCCATTTTTTGATTTTGCCCTGAGCCCAATAATGCTCAGGAACGGCCCTGATTGGGGGAACATCCTCCACTTAGTAAGTTTGGTAATGCCCAAACCATGTTTGGTAAGTACCTAAAAGCATATGATATGGGGTTAATTTGGGCTTTTAAATACAAGGAGGGACAATGGGGGCCCAAAACTCAAGTCAATGGGGTTTGGTGAGGTATTGGACCTAATGGACCAAGTGAAATGATTGTACAATCCCCATAAGATTGCTTTGATGAGTAATGGGATTATATTGTGATTGGGAGAACATTCTCTACTTAGTAGGTGTGGTAATGCCCAAAACAAGTTTGCAAATTACCTAAAAGCATATGATCTGGGCTAATTTGAGCTTATTAGTACAAGGAAGGACAATGGGCCCCAAAACTCAAGTCAATGGGGTTTGGTAAGGCATTGGGCCTAATGGACCAAGTGACATGATTGTCCAATCTCCATAGGTTTGCTTAAATGAGTAATGGGAATGTATTGTGATTGGGAGAACATACTCAACTTAGTAGGTGTGGTAATTCCCAAAATATGTTTGGTAATTACCTAAAAGCATATGATTTGGGGTTAATTTGGGCTTTTTAGTACAAGAAAGGACAATGGGGGCCCAAAACTCAAGTCATAGGGTTTGGTGAGGTATTTTGCCCTAATGGACCAAGTGGCATGATTGTCTAATCCCCATAGGATTGCTTTGATGAGTAATGGGAATGTATTGTGATTCGAAGAATATTCTCAACTTAGTAGGTGTGATAATGCACAAAATGTGTTTGGTAATTACCTAAAAGCATATTATTTGGGGTTAATTTGGGCTTTTTAATACAAGGAGAGACAATGGGGGCCCAAAACTCAAGTCAATGGGGTTAAGTGAGGTATTTTGGCCTAATGGACCAAGTGGCATGATTGTCCAATCCCCATAGGATTGTTTTGATGAGTAATGGGAATGGAGTGTGATTGGGAGAACATTCTCCACTTAATAGGTGTTGTAATGCCCAAAACATGTTTCGTAATTACCTAAAAGCATATGATTTGGGGTTAATTTTGACTTTTTAGTACAAGGAGAGACAATGGAGGCCCAAAACTCAAGTCAATGAGGTTTGGTGAGATATTAGGCCTAATGGATCCAGTGGCATGATTATCAATCCCCAAAAGTTTGCTTTGACGAGTAATGGGAAAAGATTCTGAATGGGAGAACATCCTCTACGTAGTATGTGTGGTAATGCCCAAAACATGTTCTGTAATTACCTAAAATCATATGATCAGGGTTAATTTGGGCTTTTTAGTACAATGAGGTACAATGGGGGTCCAAAACTCAAGTCAATGGGGTTTGGTGAGTTATTGGGCCTAATGGACCAAGTGGCACGATTGTCCAATCCCCATAGGATTGCTTTGATGAGTAATGGGAATGAATTGTGATTGGGAGAACACTCTCCACTTAGTAGGTGTGGTAATGCCTAAAACATGTTTGGTAATTACCTAAAATCATATGATTTGGGTTAGTTTGGGATTTTTAGTACAAAGAAGGACAATAGGGGCCCAAAACTCAAGTCAATGGGGTTTGGTGAGGAATGGGGCATAATCGACCAAGTGGCATGATTGTCCAATCCCCATAGGATTGCTTTGATGAGTTATGGGAATGGATTGTGATTGGGAGAACACTCTCCACTTAGTAGGTGTGGTAATGCCTAAAACATGTTTGGTAATTACCTAAAATCATATGATTTGGGTTAGTTTGGGATTTTTAGTACAAAGAGGGACAATAGGGGCCCAAAACTCAAGTCAATGGGGTTTGGTGAGGTATTGAGCCTAATGGACCCAGTGGCATGATTGTCCAATCCCTATAGGATTGCTTTGATGTGTAATGGGAACGGATTGTGATTGGGATAACATCCTCCACTTAGTAGGTTTGGTAATGCCCAAAATATGTTTGGTAATCACCTAAAAGCATATGATTTGGGTTAATTTGAGCTTATTTGTACAAGGAGGGATAATGGGCACCAAAACTCAAGTCAATGAGGTTTGGTAAGGTATTGGGCCTAATGGCAAAAGTGGCATGATTGTCCAATCCCCATAGGATTGCTTTGATGAGTAATGAGAATGGATTGTGATTGGGAGAACACTCTCCACTTAGTTGTGTGGTAATGCTCAAAACATGTTTGGTAATTATCTAAATGCATATGATTTGGGGTTAATTTGGGCTTTTTAGTATAAGGAGGGACAATGGAATCCAAAACTCAAGTCAATGGAGTTTGGTGAGGTGTTGGGCCTAATGGACCAAGTGGCATGATTGTCCAATTCCTATATGATTGCTTTGATGAGTAATTGGAGTGGATTGTGATTGGGAGAACATTCTCCACATAATAGTGTGGTAATGCCCAAAACATGTTTGGTAATTACCTAAAAGCATATTATCTGTGTTTAATTTGGGTTTTTTTAGTAAAAGGATGGACAATGGGGGCCCAAAAGTCAAGTTAATGGGATTTGGTGAGGTATTGGGCCTAATGAACCTTGTGGCATGATTGTCCAATCCCCATAGGATTGCTTTGATGAGTAATGGGAATGGATTGTGATTGGGAGAACATTCTCCACTTAGTATGTTTGCCCAAAATATGTTTAGTAATTACCTAAAAGCATATGATTTGGGGTTAATTTGGGCTTCTTAATAAAAGGAAGGACAGTGAAGGCCCAAAATTCAAGTCAATGGGGTTTGGTGAGGTATTGGCCCTAATGGACAAAGTGGCATGATCGTCCAATCCCCATAGGATTGCTTTGATGAGTAATGGGAAATGATTCTAATTGGGAGAACATCTTCCACGTAGTAGGTTTGGTAATGTCCAAAACATGTTTGGTAACTACCTGAAAGCATATGATATGGGTTAATTTAGGCTTTTTAATAAAATGAGGGACCATGGGGGCCCAAAAATCAAGTCAATGGGTTTGGTAAGGTATTGAGACTAATAGAACCAGTGGCATGATTGTCCAATCTCTATAGGATTACTTTGATGAGTACAGGGAATGGATTATTATTGGGAGAACATTCTCGAATTAGTAGGTTTGGTAATGCCCAAAACATATTTGGGAATTACCTTAAAATATATGATCTAGGGTTAATTTGGGCATTTTAGTACAAGAAGGGACAATATGGGCCCAAAACTCAGTCAATGGGGTTTGATGAGGTATTGAGCCTAATGGACCAGTCCAATCCCCATAGGATTGCTTTGATGAGTAATAAGAATTGTTTATGACTGGGAGAACATCCTCCACTTAATAGGTTTGGTAATTCCCAAAACATGTTTTGTAAGTACCTTTTTTTTGAGGGGAATGTTTTGTAAGTACCTAAAAGCATATGATTTGGGGTTAATTTAGGCTTTATAATACAAGGAGGGACAATGAGGCCAAAAACTCAAGTCAACCGGGTTTGGTGAGGTATTGGGCCTAATGGACCCAGTGGCATGATCGTCAAATCCCCATAGGATTGCTTTGATGAGTAATGGGAAAATATTCTGATTGGGAGAACATCCTCCACTTAGTAGGTTTGAAAATGCCAAAAATCATGATTAGTAAGTACCTAAAAACATATGATGTGGGGTTAATATGGGCTTTTTAGTACAAGAAAGGACAATGGGGGCCAAGAACTCAAGTCAATGGAGTTTGGTGAGGTATTGGGCCTAATGGACCAAGTGGAATGCTTGTCCAATCCCAATAGTATTGCTTTGATGAGTAATGGAAATGAATTGTAATTGGGAGAACATTCTCAACTTAGTAGGTGTGGTAATGCCCAAAACATGTTTGGTAATTACCTAAAAGCATATGATTTGATGTTAATTTGGGTTTTTTAGTACAAGGAGGGACAATAGGGGGGCTGAAACTCAAGTCAATGGGATTTGGTGAGGTATTGGACCTAATGGACCAAGTGAAATGATTGTACAATCCCCATAGGGTTGCTTTAATGAGTAATGGGAATAGATTGTGATTGGGAGAACATTCTCCACTTAGTATGTTTGGTAATGTCCAAAACATGTTTGGTAATTACCTAAAAGCATATGATTTGATGTTAATTTGGACTTTTTAATACAAGGAAGGACAGTGGGGGCCCAAAACTCAAGTCAATGGGGTTTGGTGAGTATTTGCTATAATGGACCAAGTGACATGATTGTCCAATCCCCATAGGATTGCATTGATGAGTAATTGGAATAGATTCTGATTGGGAGAATATTCTCTACTTAATAGTGTGGTAATGCCCAAAACATGTTTGGTAATTACCTAAAAACATATGATATGGAGTTAATTTGGGTTTTTTAGTAAAAGGAGGAACAATGGGGGCCCAAAACTGAAGTCAATTGGATTTGGGGAGGTATTGGGCCTAATGGACCTAGTGGCATGATTGTCCAATCCCCATAAGATTGCTTTGATGAGTAATGGGAATGGATTGTGATTGGGAGAACATTCTCCACTTAGTATGTTTGGTAATGCTCAAAACATGTTTGGTAATTACCTAAAAGCATATGATTTGAGGTTAATTTGGACTTTTTAATACAAGGAAGGACAATGAGGGCCCAAAACTCACGTCAATGGGGTTTGGTGAGTATTGGCTATAATGGACCAAGTGGCATGATTGTCCAATCCCCATAGGATTGCTTTGTTGAGTAATGGGAAAAGATTCTGATTGGGAGAACATCCTCCACTTAGTAGGTTTGGAAATGCCCAAATCATGTTTGGTAAGTACCTAAAAACATATAATGTGGGGTTAATATGGGCTTTTTAGTACAAGAAAGGACAATGGAGGCCCATAACTCAAGTCAATGGAGTTTGGTGAGGTATTGGGCCTAATGGACCAAGTGGAATGCTTGTCCAATCCCAATAGGATTGCTTTGATGAGTAATGGGAATGGATTGTGATTGGGAGAACATTCTCAACTTAATAGGTGTGGTAATGCCCAAAACATGTTTGGTAATTACCTAAAAGCATATGATTTGGGGTTAATTTAGACTTTTTGGTACAAGGAGGGACAATAGGGGGGCCAAAACTCAAGTGAATGGGATTTGGTAAGGTATTGGACCTAATTGACCAAGTGAAATGATTGTCCAATCCCCATAGGGTTGCTTTGATGAGTAATGGGAATAGATTGTGATTGGGAGAACATTCTCCACACTTAGTATGTTTGGTAATGCCCAAAACATGTTTGGTAATTACCTAAAAGCATATGATTTGAGGTCAATTTGGACTTTTTAATACAAGGAAGAACAGTTGGGGCCCAAAACTCAAGTTAATGGGGTTTGGTGAGTATTGGCTATAATTGACCAAATGGCATGATTGTCCAATCCTCATAGGATTGCTTTGATGAGTAATTGGAATAGATTCTTATTGGGAGAATATTCTCTACTTAATAGTGTGGTAATGCCCAAAACATGTTTGATAATTACCTAAAAGCATATGATATGGAGTTAATTTGGGTTTTTTTAGTAAAAGGAGGGACAATGGGGGCCCAAAATTGAAGTCAATGGGATTTGGTGAGGTATTGGGCCTAATGGACCTAGTAGCATGAATGTCCAATCCCCATAGGATTGCTTTGATGATTAATGGGAATGGATTGTGATTGGGAGAACATTCTCCACTTAGTATGTTTGGTAATGCCCAAAACATGTTTGGTAATTACCTAAAAGCATATGATTTGAGGTTAATTTAGACTTTTTAATACAAGAAAGGACAATGAGGGCCCAAAACTCAAGTCAATGGGGTTTGGTGAGTATTGGCTATAATGGACCAAGTGGCATGATTGTCCAATCCCCAAAGGATTGCTTTGATGAGTAATTAGAATAGATTGTGATTGGGAGAACATTCTTTACTTAATAGGTGTGGTAATGCCCAAAACATGTTTGGTAATTACCTAAAAGCATATGATATGGAGTTAATTTGGGTTTTTTAGTAAAAGGAGGGACAATGGGGGCCCAAAACTGAAGTCAATTAATGGGATTTGGTGAGGTATTGGTGCTAATGGACCTAGTGGCATGATTGTCCAATCCCCATAGGATTGCTTTGATGAGTAATGGGAATGGATTGTGATTGGGAGAACATGACACTTAGGGTCTGTTCTGTTCAACTTATTTTGTCTTATCTTATATTATCTTATCTTATCTTATCTTATAAGATCTTATAAAATCTTATCTGATCTTATCTTATCTGATCTTATCTTATCTTATCTTATAAGATAGTTTATTGTGTGTGTCTAACATCTTATTTATCTTATCTTATCTTATAAGATCTTATAAATTCTTATCTGATCTTATTTTATCTGATCTTATCTTATCTTATCTTATCTTATATTATCTTATCTTATAAAATCTTATATAAGTTAAAATAAGTTGAACAGAACGGACCCTTAGTATGTTTGGTAATGCCCAAAATATGTTTGGTAATTACCTAAAAGCATATAATTTGGGGTTAATTTGGGATTTTTAATACAAGGAGGGACAATAGGGGACCAAAACTCAAGTCAATAGGGTTTGGTGAGGTATTGGCCCTAATGGACCAAGTGACATGATTGTCTAATCCCCATAGGATTACTTTGATGAGTAATGGGAAATGATTCTAATTGGGAGAACATCTTCCACGTAGTAGGTTTGGTAATGTCCAAAACATGTTTGGTAATTACCTAAAAGTATATGATATGGGTTAATTTAGGTTTTTTAATACAATGAGGGACAATGGGGGCCCAAAACTCAAGTCAATGGGTTTGGTAAGGTGTTGGCCCTAATGGAACCAGTGGCAAGATTGTCCAATCTCAATAGGATTGCTTTAATGAGTAAAGGGAATGGATTATGATTGGGAGAATATTCTCGACTTACCCAAAACTTATTTGGGAATTACCTTAAAACATATGATCTGTGGTTAATTTTGGCCTTTTAGTACATGAAGGGACAATGGGTGCCCAAAACTCAAGTCAATGGGGTTTGGTGAGGTATTGGGTCTTATGGACCAATAACATGATTGTCCAATCCCCATATGATTGCTTTGATGAGTAATGAGAATGGATTATGACTGAGAAAACATCCTCCACTTAATAGATTTGGTAATTCCCAAAACATGCTTAGTAAGTACCTAAAAGCATAGGATTTGGGGGTTAATTTAGGCTTTTTTGTAACACCCCGTAATTTTCACTCTTTATTTTTGGTGTTTGTTTACATTAAAATGATTTTTTTTTTCGTAAAAAAATTAATAATTTATTATTTAGATTATTTTGGAACGTGTTGTGAAAATGTGTATATATATTTATATGTTGTGATATATTTATATATATTTATTTTAAGTTGTTAGTTATTTATTTTAAAGGTTATATTAGTTTCGTCATTTATTTAGGCGTTTAGGATGCGGTGTTGTCGCATAACGTTTTTCTAATGTTGATGGACCGACTTGGGTGATGAAATGTTGCATCGCATGTGGCGTGCTAATGTGTGCATTATATTTATATTTATAATATAATTTATTTGAATTATTTTCATTATTAAGTATTTTCAAAGTTTAGGCGCGATTTAGGAATTTATCGATTTATCGCGTAGCGGGCTTTTGAAGCGTGGACCCTTGTTGTTTTGGGCCGAAGATTTTTGTGGGTGTGTTGGGCTTGACAGCCGGCCAAATGAAGGAAAAGGAGAGCCTCTCTTCTTTCTTTTCTTTTTATTTTTCCTTGTGACTCTTGGTAGCTTTGTAACTCCTATAACCCCCTAATCATTCTCCTTCATTAAAACCCTTTTATTTCAACCATTAAACATCCATAAAATTCTGATTTTTATTCATAGAAGTTCAGCATCATTTGCATTTATCACCCACCGTTTTTCAAGAAAAGGAAGAGAGAAAAGGAAGAGGAAAAGAATAGAAAGTTTCAACCCGGTTTTTTCCTGTCGCACCTTCACGAAAATAACCGTAGCCGGAGATCTAACTGTTGGATCATCTTCATTTTTGGACTCAATGTTCATAACGTCTTGTTCTACATTCTGACCAGAGCGATTTAGAATCTGAGCTTTTGATCATCGGGAATCATGGTCGTAACAGAGCAGTGCGAAACAAGAGTTTTCAACGTTCAAGAAGAAATGCTTAGTGACTTGTTGCTACAATTCTCGTTTGTTATGCCTTGGGGTTAGAAGAGGATTTGGATTGCATGCTTAACTTGTGATTGTCTCTTTAGACTCAGCTCTCCTCCCGACGATCCAGGTAACTAGTTGTTATCTTAGAACCATAGTGATTAGGGTATTATTCGGTATTAGATTAATACGTTAGGAATTATTTAAAATACTTTTTGAATGAAATTTTTGACGAAATTTGACATTAATATACTTGATACATGCTATGTGAATACTGTGTGGAGAAAAATAATTTTCGCATGATTTTTAGTATTTATTTGATTTAATTAGTATTTTGTGCGTTTTTGGCTAAATTTCATAATAATTATGGAACGACTGTTGAAATTGATGAAATCATTTTTATTAGATCATGTAACATGCGTATAATGTATTCCTTTCCTTAGAATAATTTTTATCTACTGTTTACTGTTTTAATTAATTTATATATCTGTTTTTGTAATTTCGGTTCTGTCAGTATATAATTCATGAAAATTATTTGTAGAGGCAGAAAAATTAATTTGTTTGAATAATATGTATTTCCGTGAAATTTTACATGTTATGTGAATTTTTGGTAATTTTTGGGCGTCTTTTTATATTTTTAATTATTATAATGGCTTATCTGAGGAATCTGTATATTAACTATTAAAATACTTTTTGAGTCCGAAAATTATAAATAAAAATTGTACCATGTAAGTAGAGCTATTAGGGTTATATGATAATTTTTGTGTGATTTTAATGCTCGAATTTGTTAGTTTCATAATTATTATGGTGTTTTTGTGATGAAATTGAGGATACACTTTTAAATTGTTTGAAGGCTTGTAAATCAGATATAATTTATAATTTAATATATTATGGGTTGCTGATTTTCAGTAGTATACAGTATGCATCATTTTGGTAACCACATGTTTAGGTTTGATTTATGGAATAAAATGATTTAATTGTTATTACTCTTTTAATGAATATGATTTAGAGTTAATTGGTGATGTATTTGTGATTGAGTGTGGTTGCTGTAAAAACCAGTATATTGTCATTGATGATGTTTGGGAATGTTCAAGTGTTATTATGAGAGATATTTGTTGAAAATTTATATGTGATTTATTTTGAGGAATTATGAAGAACTGTTTTGATGAACAGTGGGTATAAGGCCGGGTGGCATCCCTTTTTGACGAATATTTTAGATGAATGATACTTAGTTTGTATGCATGATTGTATTTTGAGATAAGAATATCCGGTGGGATAGATGTAGTCCCCGGTTAAGAACATGCCAACCACCTGGTTTGCGAACTAGGGGTACACCTGGGTTAATTGTTGTCGTCCGAGAGGTCAGGGAGTTCTGCGTGTTCTACCCTGCATCGGGAGTTTGGCCATTCTTAGACGCAGGTAGTGGGGAACGTAAGCCCATAGACTGACCTGGAGATTGCGATCTGACAAACCTTAGGAAGTGATTTGCGAATCACTGGCGTTCGGTTTCTGACTCAATAACTTGTTGTATTTTGATTTATTATTATTATTTATTTATATTGGAAATTATGTCACTCACTATATTATGCTTACTTATTGTTAATGATCTCTTGATTTATCTATGAGCTTTATGATTTCTATGTGCATGATATGATGTAATGATTGCATGTTATTCCTTTCTTAATAATCTTCTTCTGAATCGTGCTTTGATTGCTATTGTTCTGGGAGAACTGCTAGTTACTCCCCACTGATTGTGGATATTTGTTGTATATTTTGCAGGTTTTGTTGATGGGGATTTTCTTTGATTTTGGGCTCGGGTTGAGATGCGAGAAATAATCTATTAGGGTTTTAGTTCTAGACTTCTCTTTAGTTTGAGATAGTTTTCTCATTTTGATTTTAATCTAAGTAATTAATTTACTTATAGTATTTACTTATGTTTGTTTTTATCACTTAGTTATTTAAACAATAATCTTGTAGTAGTGACATTCCCAGAAGACGATGTTTCCGCCATCGTCCTATTAATTATATTATTATTTCTTTCTTTTCCGCCTTTGAAATTCTGGGGTGTTACATTTTTAGTACAAGAAGGGACAATAGGGGCCTAAAACTCAAGTCAATGGGGTTTGGTGAGGTACTGGGCCTAATGGACCAATGACATGATTGTCCAATCCCCATTGGATTGCTTTGATGAGTAATGAGAATGGATTATGACTAGGAGAACATCCTTGATAAGCCGTCGTCGAGCCTAACAAAGATAAACCTAACTCGGTCTCTCTAATTAAATAGAAAGGGCAAGGAAGGGTCGAATCCACAGAGAGACAAGATTAAACACCAATAAGCTAATGTTAAATAATCTAAGTTAGGACAATGGTGATTGAAATTTGGTGTTTTTTATACTAAGTAATAATTAACTAAAGAGAACTAAATCAAGCAAAGAACAAAGGTTTATGATGATGTTAGAGGGACTAGGACATGGGATTCACCACTCAAATCAATCATGAACTTCAACAAACAAGAAGGGGGATAACAATAGCAATGGATAAAAGGGGGGTCATCTCTTAAATCCCTAATTACTCTTTCAAGCTAAAAAGGGCTACTTAAGTTGAGGATTAAGGTCTATTTTCATGCACCAAAACTCCAACTCAAGATCATTGAAGACAAGACGACCACTTAAACCCCCTAGCTACAACTTCTATTTTCATGCAAGTCTAGCTAAGTGAACATATGTGGAGTCAACTCTTCAATTTCATCTTTCAATCCTTCATTGAAGTGACTAACATTTAAGTTTCAATGGAGGCCAACCACAAGAACTACCAATAGAAACCCCAATAGTTCATTTAAACCCAACAACCAAGTTAGACCCCCAAAAAGAGTGCAAAGTTCATAACTTTAATGAGGGTTTCACCCCATACCCTAGAAAAGGGACTACTCACTATTCATGGGATCCACAACACAAAATAAATGATTCAATGTCATAAATAGGGGTGTAAGCGGACTGCGAAAAGTCCAGAGTCCAATCTAGTCCAGTCCAAACTTATCGGACTGGACTGGACTGGAATTTTTTTGGACTGGACTCGGACTCAAATTTTCGAGTCCAAATATTTTCGGACTGGATTTGGACTCACCCCTTTGGAGTCCAATAAGTCCAATCCAATCCAAAAATATTTATATATATATAATATATATTTAATATTTATATATATAATATAAAATATGTATGTGACTTATTTTATGGAATGGATATAATGAGCTTAATTTTTCAAATTCAATTATGAAAAAACGTTGTGAACCATTAAATCTAAATCGGGAGAAAGAAAAAAATATAATAATCGGACTGGACTGGACTGGATTCGGACTCAAGAAAAAATTACCGGACTGGATTGGACTGGACTCAAAAAATATTTGGATAGGACTTGGACTCAATTTCTCGAGTCCAAAAAACTTTGAGCTGGATTTGGATTTGGCAAAGTCCAATCCAGTCCAATCCACTTACACCCCTAGTAAAAAATGAGAGGTAAATACTAGAGATTTCAAGTCAAAACTAATATCAAAGCATAAACAACAAGTATTGAAAACTAGTGACAAAGTAAGAGAGAGAAGAGATAAAAGTGAGATAAAGAATTATACTAGAAATTTCAAATCTTCATGAGAATCCAAATATTCAAGCTTCAAATTCCAAAATATTCCTTGCAAAAGCTTCAATCTTTCCTAGATTAGAGAGTAAAATAATATTTAGGCTAAAATAAAGTGACAAGGTTTAAAGTTAATCCCTAAACGGCAACAAATAGGGTATTTATACCCCTTACATTTCCGCAAGAAAAACTGGAAATCGCGAAAGAAAGTGAACAGCGCGCCCGCGCCATATGTTTTGGAGCGCCCGTGCCATAGGAATTCCAGCCAGTGCTGGGTGCAGGGAAAATGCACGGCGCGCCCGCGCTAGTGTCTCTGGAGCCCCTGCGCTGTACAATATTTGCAGCTTCAAAACTTCCTGCCTCGGTAAAAAATGAGCGAAGAGCCCGCGCTGGAAACAATGGAGCGCCCGCTCCATACAAAAAGGCGTGCTCTCCTCTTAGGCACCCGAATGAGTCCTCCAAATGGGCTAGGAGTGTAGGCTCTTCCTTAAATTCCGCTTTCAATGATCTTTCTCCCTTGAGTTCAAACACTAAGAATACCTGCAAGAAAGAGGAAACCAAAACAAGGAGCAAAATAGAGGGAAAATTGCCTAAAACCCGAAACTCATCATTAGAAAGGGTACTAAGTGAGATTGTTAGCGAAAAGGAGGTAAATCAAATGAAAGTAAGGAGATAAGTACAAGAAATGATGGGAAATAGGAGGCTAAAGTGAGTTAGAAACTCACTTATCAATCCTACACTTAATAGGTTTAGTAATTCCCAAAACATGTTTAGTAAGTACCTAAAAGCATATGATTTGGGGTTAATTTGGGTTTTTTAGTACAAGCAGGGACAATGAGGCCCAAAACTCAAGTCAATCGGGTTTGGTGAGATATTGGGCCTAATGGACCCAGTGACATGATTGTCCAATCCCCATAGGATTACTTTGATGAGTAATGGGAAAAGATTCTGATTGAGAGAACATCCTCCACTTAGTAGGTTTGGAAATGGCCAATCATGTTTGGTAAGTACCTAAAAACATATGATCTGAGGTTAATATGTGCTTTTTAGTACAAGAAAGGACAATGGGGGCCCTAAACTCAAGTCAATGGAGTTTGGTGAGGTATTGGGCCTAATGGACCAAGTTGCATGCTTGTCCAATCCTAATAGGATTGCTTTGATGAGTAATGGGAATGGATTGTGATTGGGAGAACATTCTCAAGTTAGTAGTGTGGTAATGCCCAAAACATGTTTGGTAATTACCTAAAAGCATATGATTTAGAGTGAATTTGGGCTTTTTAGTACAAGGAGAGACAATAGGGGGCCAAAACTAAAGTCAATGGGATTTGGTGAGGTATTGGACCTAATGGACCAAGTGAAATGATTGTCCAATCCCCATAGGATTGCTTTGATGAGTAATGGGAATAGATTGTGATTGGGAGAACATTCTCCACTTAGTATGTTTGGTAATGCCCAAAACATGTTTGGTAATTACCTAAAACATATGATTTGAGGTTAATTTGGACTTTTTAATACAAGGAAGGACAGCGGGGGCCTAAAACTCAAGTCAATGGAGTTTAGTGAGTATTGGCTCTAATGGACCAAGTGGCATGATTGGTCGAATCCCCATAGGATTGCTTTGATGAGTAATTGGAATGGATTGTGATTGGGAGAACATTTTCTAATTAATAGGTGTGGTAATCCCCAAAACATGTTTGGTAATTACCAAAAAGCATTTGATTTGGGGTTAATTTGGGATTTTTAATACAAGGAGGGACAATAGGGGACCAAAACTTAAGTCAATGGAGTTTGGTGAGGCATTGGCCCTAATGGACCAAGTGACATGATTGTCCAATCCCCATAGGATTACTTTGATGAGTAATGGGAAATGATTCTAATTGGGAGAACATATTCCATGTAGTAGGTTTGGTAATGTCCAAAATATTTTTGGTAATTACCTAAAGGCATATGATTTGGGTTAATTTAGGTTTTTTAATACAATGAGGGACAATGGGGGGCCCAAAACTCAAGTCAATGGGTTTGGTAAGGTGTTGGGCCTAATGGAACCAGTGGCAAGATTGTCCAATCTCTATTGGATTGCTTTGATGAGTAAAGGGAATGGATTATGATTGGGAAAATATTCTCGACTTAGTAGGTTTGGTAATGCCCAAAACTTGTTTGGGAATTACCTTAAAACATATGATCTGGGGTTAATTTAGGTCTTTTAGTACAAGAAGGGACAATAGGGGCCTAAAACTCAAGTCAATGGGGTTTGATGAGGTATTGGGCCTTATGGACCAATAACATGATTGTCCAATCCCCATATGATTGCTTTGATGTGTAATGAGAATGGATTATGACTGAGAAAACATCCTCCACTTAATAGATTTGGTAATTCCCAAATCATGTTTAGTAAGTACCTAAAAGCATATGATTTGGGGCTTAATTTGGGCTTTTTAGTACAAGAAGGGACAATAGGGGCCTAAAACTTAAGTCAATGGGGTTTGTTGAGGTATTGGGCCTAATGGACCAATGACATGATTGTCCAATCCCTATAGGATTGCTTTGATGAGTAATGAGAATGGATTATGACTAGGAGAACATCCTCCACTTAATAGGTTTGGTAATTCCAAAAACATGTTTGGTAAGTACCTAAAAGCATATGATTTGGGGCTGATTTGGGTTTTTTTAGTACAAGGGGGGACAATGAGGCCCAAAACTCAAGTCAACCGGGTTTGGTGAGATATTGGGCCTAATGGATTCAGTGACATGATTGTCCAATCGCCATAGGATTGCTTTGATGAGTAATGGAAAAAGATTCTGATTGGGAGAACATACTCCACTTAGTAGGTTTGGGAATGCCCAATCATGTTTGGTAAGTACCTAAGAACATATGATCTAGGGTTAATATGTGCTTTTTAGTACAAGAAAGGACAATGGGGGCCCATAACTCAAGTCAATGGAGTTTGGCGAGGTATCGGGTCTAATGGACCAAGTGGCATGCTTGTCCAATCCCAATAGGATTGCTTTGATGAGTAATGAGAATGGATTGTGATTTGGAGAACATATTTAATTTAGTAGGTGTGGTAATGTCCAAAACATGTTTGGTAATTACCTAAAAGCATATGATTTGGGGTTAATTTGGGCTTCTTAGTACAAGGAGGGACAATAGGGGGCCAAAACTAAAGTCACTGGGATTTGGTGAGGTATTGGACCTAATGGACCAAGTGAAATGATTGTACAATCCCCATAGGATTGCTTTGATGAGTAATGGGAATAGATTGTGATTGGGAGAACATGCTCCACTTAGTATGTTTCACTAGTGGAATAAAGTCCAACCGCTGCGGTCAAAACCGGGCTTACCGCTGCGGTTTTGGCCCGCAACGGTTGGACGCGCAGCAGTATCCCTAAAATAACTGATGCGGTTATGGACCGCATCAGTTAAGCACAAACTGATGCGGTTTCAAGGAAAAACCGCAGCGGTTAATAGGAAAAAACCGATGCGGTTTTCCCTTGAAACCGCATCAGTTTGTGCTTTGCCGCCAACATCTTTGTATGCATTGGAACATTAACTGATGCGGTTCTCTTAGTAAACCGCATCAGTTAATGTATATATATATATATATATATATATATATATATATATATATATATATTTGTAATATATATATATATATATATATATATATATATATATATATATATATATATATATATATATATATATATATATATATATATATATATATATATATATATATATATATATATATATATATATATATATATATATATATACATACAAATATATATATATTTGTATGTATATATATATATATATATATATATATATATATATATATATATATATATAATATTTTATTATATCTAACCTGCTATATTTGGCACAAATCTCACAGGCGCGTCGTATACAAGTCACATTAATATATATATAAATATAAAATTTGGAGAATGTACTACAAATGAAATTGTACTAAGTACTAAAATCCAAAATAAATATCAATTATAATATTGTACCTAAATAACTAGCACTAGTGGAAAAAACGGAAGGGCTGCGCTGCAAGGGCTGCGTTTTTTAAAAAACGCACCCCTTCTTAGTGAAGGGCTGCGGTTAGCCCAAAAACCGCAGCCCTTCACTTACGAAGGGCTGCGGTCAATGCAAAAACCGCAACCCTTTTAGTAAAGGGCTGCGGTTTTTAAAAACCGCAGCCCTATAAGCCCATAAAGGGCTGCGTTTTTTGAAAAACGCAGCCCTTTATGGGCTTTTTTTTAAAAATTTTTTTGAAAGCAATTAATCGCGGGCTTAAAATATTAAGCGGGCTCATTCTCCTCTCCCTCATTCTCTCTCCTCTCTCACGTCCTTCCTTCTCCCTCACCCTCCTTCCTTCTCCCTTCTCTCTCACCCTCCTTCCTCCTCCCTCCTTCCACAATAACACGACAACAACAATGGTGATGAAGAAGACATATTAAGCACTCTCCCAGATTCCCTATTGATCAAAATTCTCTCTCTCTCCTCCCTTTAAAATCCGCCGCCGCAACCTCCACCTTATCACGGCGTTGGATCCCACTTTGGACCCATCTTCCCCACCTTCTTCTTGGCGGTTTTGACAACCCTCCGGTGGCAGCAATTAATCGAGGGTTCGTTGACTTGCGCCGCCTTGCCGCGTCGAACTCCGGCCATCTTTCGTCGTCGTCGAACTCCTCTCAACAAGTGATGATTTTTCGTTTTTCAGATCTATAATTTCTTGATCTTTCTTTTGATTAATTCATGTAATTTCAGATCTATAATTTTTCTCTTTTGTATTTTCATTTTTTTTCATTTTTGTTCATTTTCGTTCATTTTTTTTCATTTTCGTTCCTTTTTTTTCAATTTCCGTTCGTTTTTTTATTTTCGTTCCTTTTTTGTTCAATTTCAGATCTATAAGTTCATTTTTTTTCATTTTTGTTCATTTTCGTTCATTTTTTTTCATTTTCGTTCCTTTTTTTTCATTTTCGTTCGTTTTTTTATTTTCGTTCCTTTTTTTTTCATTTTCTTTTTTTTCATTTTCGTTCCTTTTTTTGTTCAATTTTAGATCTATAAGTTCATTTTTTTTCATTTTTGTTCATTTTCGTTCATTTTTTTTCATATTCGTTCCTTTTTTTTCATTTCCGTTCTTTTTTTTATTTTCGTTCCTTTTTTTTTTCATTTTCGGTTTTTTCATTTTCGTTCCTTTTTTTTTACCATAAATTTCGATTGTTGTTGTTGATTTTCCCTGTTGTAAATTTCGACTGTTCTTGGTGTTCGTGTTGATTTTCTTGATATATTTAGGAGTAAAAAAATGCAAAAAATTTTTTTTTTTGGGTCAAAAGGGCTGCGGTTATGGTCAAAACCGCAGCCCTTTGTACAAAGAAGGGCTGCGTTTGAGGCCCAAAACCACATCCCTTCTAATATAGAAGGGCTGCGGTTTTGGGCCTCAACCGCAGCCCTTCGTTGTGAAGGGCTGCGGTTTAAAAACGCAGCCCTTCACTTTTAGTGAAGGGCTGCTACGGAAAGGGCTGCTGGCCTAAAACGCAGCCCTTAGGGCTGTTTTGACCGCAGCCCTTCCGTTTTTTTCCACTAGTGTAGCAAGTGAGTGTAGATTAATTGACTCTTATAGTTATATATGTACCTATTGGAACTATATATGACTTAACATGCGGCTAAATGCGAAAAGAAAACAAAACTAAGTGAATTGAGCTTTAAAGGCTAAAATCGACCCTAAACGACATACATTTACCCAAAATGGGTTTCAACGCATATGAGTGGAGTTTAATTGATTCTAATAGTTATATATGTACTTGTTAGAAGTGTAGATGACCTAATATGTTGTTAAATGCAGGAAACTAAAGAAATTGAGCTTAAGAGGCCAAAATCGACTTTAAATTAAGCTACATATATTAGTTATGTATATACCTTCTCAATATCTCCGACTTCCTTGCAACTTGAGGCTATATCGAACATGAACCTCAACACATAGTAGCCACACTCTGTTCCCCCCGGTTGCTGAGCATACTAATCATAGAATTACATAAAAAAATCATGACATACATGGTTGTTTAGCTTAACTAATATGTATTACCTTCATTGCTTTCCATTCAGGTATTTTTCCCGTGCTCTTAAATTTCTTCAAAGAACTGTAGTTATGTTAATTTCATGTGAGAAGTGGCCAAAGAATGAAATTAATTAAAAGTGTAATGCTAAGCATTTTAAATAACAAATATACCTATTTATGCATGATTTGAGGAATAAGTGTCGTGGTGGATCTTGAGCTATAGAATCAAAATGATATACTGTGTTGTTTGAAGGACAAATCACAACGAGCGACCAATGGAGACTAAAATGCCAAAAAAGTTAGGAAGCAATCATGTGAGTACTTCTATTATTGTATATATAATGATAATTAAAGTGGTAAAAATAGATACAAGGTTAAGAACTATACTCTTCAAAACAAGGGGCAAGTATGAACTTATGTTGTGCACATAGAGATGTTTTGATACATAGCCAAATATACTCCTTCACCTCATTTGTGTTTTGCAAACAATTGTCGGCTCGGGTGAAATTTGGACATAACCACCCAAATTGCTCTTGTATGCAATTGTGTCCACAACAGTCATCTTGGAGTAATCTTTAAAGCACAACCAACTTCGTAACATAAATATATTATTGTATATTGCAAAGCATATTTATTTACTTCAAAAGTACAAATGTTTTACCTCATGAAGACTTGAATCAAGGAAACATTCAACATCTCTCCACAAAGGAACTCTTTCAAATCACCCTTAGACACCCATGTCGATGTATCCTCAAAGTAGTTGAATTGCGTGGTACCCAAATTCACCTCGAGAGGTGCATCATCCGACATATCACACGCATTTGCATGTAGCCATATGCATGCCTTAGTGAGACACTCGATCTTTGGTTTCTCGATCCAAGTATCTTTAGTTGGTTTTTCTTGGTGACTTGAAACTTTGGAATCTTGCATTCCTTTACCCAAAATGGCCTTCTTTGGCCCGCTTGAACCCTTCTTCGCCTTCTCTAGAGGAGGTGAGTCCGCCTTGCTTTCCTTGGGCTTGTTTATTCTCTCCAAAACCTAATAATTCAACGGTAAAAACATTCAACTTAGTTAGTTAATAGGTATGAAACAAATCATTATGAATATGGATTTATGTTGCTTCAATTTACCTCGTCTGAAAACCTCACCCATGCCGATGGCCACAACACTTAACCACCACGAGCGTCGGTCAAGACATTTATATCAATTGACGGTTTAGGCAGCGGAAGAGCAAAGTCTTCGTAACCAGGAGTAATGGTGACTACACTAACCGCCAAGTGCTCATTGTCCACAGGCTCATGATGGACTATTGCTCGTTCACTTCGTGGTTGTGCATTTCCTACAACCACCACAATCAAACCCTCATCTTTTACATCTAGTAAAAGCTGGCAAGGCATTTCTTCCTTCAAAAAGTAAATGAAATTGAGGTTACGAACATGCAATTACAGAATATAACATGTTACTTAGTTTTAAAAATTATAAGGATAATTGTTACCTCTAACTCAAGTATAGATGGTGGGGATTTTTGTGTGTTAGGATGGCTAGCTTTGTCCTCCAAAAGACGATCCAGTTTAGGTTGATGTATCTCCGGTAAACCAAACTGTGAGAGGACCGCGTTGAAACTTTCCGTGATTTTCTCCGTGACTTTCTCCGTGACTTTCTCCATAATTTCCTCCGTAAGCTTCTCCCGAATAGCTTGTGTCATAGCTTCCATATCACGTGGTTGAGAGCGTGATTTTGTACCCATGGAGTAATCTTTAGAATATGCTTTTGTCACACCTAGACGAATACCACCAAAACCCCTCAAACGTCCACTGTGGTCCTTTTCCAAAGTCTCATAAAGGGCATCTTTGTTGCCTTCGGGAGTGAACTCGCCGCTAACCTCTTTTTGCTTGAGCCCCATCTATAGAGAAATTAACAACGGTAAGTTTTTTTAAAAAAATTCAACATCATAAGCGGCAGCGGCAGGGGGTGGGGCAGCACTGTGCAGGGCGGAGCAGGGGTAGGGGGAGTGTGCAGGGGGGTGGTGGGAGTGTGCGGGGGAGCGAGGGGTGGGGGCGGTGTGCAGTGGGGGCAGTGTAATGGGGGTGGGGGTGTGCGGGGGCGGGGGAGTGTGCGGGGCGGTGTGCGGGGGCGGTGTGCGGGGGCGGGGGCTATGTGCGGGGCGTAGGGGGATTGTGCACGGGGGAGCAAGGGGTGGGGCGCGAGGGGTTGGGGGCGCAAGGCGGGGGTCAGTGCGGTGGTGGATTGGTAGTCTATGTAATAGAAGCTAGATTGGTAGTGCATGTACTTACAACGGCATTGGCTATCTTCAAGGTTCCCGGATCTAAAATGGTCATTTGATTGTTGATATCACGCCTATGCAAGGAGCACCACCAATCAGCGACACGATCAACTTTGACAGACGAGCGGCCTTAGAGCTAGAAGACGGCGTTGTAGTTGTATCGGTAGAAGGGTAAATTTCTCGTCAATCCACAACTTTCTCGCGCTCGCATAAGTTTGGGAACCCATATGATGGTAGTGCTTCCTCTGTCTTGCACTGTGTGAATGTTTCTCACGCTTACCCTATAAATTCACATGGGTAATTAGAAAACACATCTAATTGTATTGAAAGTGAACATGCAAAGTCGAATATATATAGTTTAAAGTGCAATACTTACAACCATCTCCGGCGTAGTATTTTGGGCAACAAATGCCTCCCAATCTTCTGGTTTTACATGTCCCCAAATCTTATGAGGCAAAGAATCCAGTTGAAATGTCTCTTCCTCTCCCCCTTCCTTTTCTGTTTCTTTTTCGGCCTCCTTGTCCGTCTCACCCTCATTTTACTTTGATTTTGGAATTTTCCTCCTCTTTATAGTCCTCTTTCTCCGTTTTGTGATCCACCCAGTCACTAGTTTGCTTTTGTAAAGCTCTAAATCTTTCGGCCACAGCGGATAGAAACGCCGCCTTTTTTGCCTCATTAGAAGTAATATGGAACGTATTCTATAAAAACAAGAAACAAACAGATAGTTATTTCCATATACATATATATCAATGAAAACATGTGGCTAAATGCGGAAAGGAAAGAAAATTAAGTAAATTGAGGTTTAAAGGCCAAAATCGGCCCGAAATGGCATTCATTTACCCAAAATGTGTTTCAAAGCATATAAGTGGAGTTTAATTGACTCTTATAGTTATATATGTACCTATTGGAACTATATATGACCTAACATGCGGCTAAATGCGAAAAACTAAGTGAATTGAACTTTAAAGGCCAAAATCGGCCCGAAATGGCATTCATTTACCCAAAATGTGTTTCAAAGCATATAAGTGGAGTTTAATTGACTCTTATAGTTATATATGTACCTATTGGAACTATATATGACCTAACATGCGGCTAAATGCGAAAAACTAAGTGAATTGAACTTTAAAGGCCAAAATCGGCCCGAAATGGCATTCATTTACCCAAAATGTGTTTCAAAGCATATAAGTGGAGTTTAATTGACTCTTATAGTTATATATGTACCTATTGGAACTATATATGACCTAACATGCGGCTAAATGCGAAAAACTAAGTGAATTGAACTTCGAAGGCCAAAATCGGCCCGAAATGACCTTCATTTACCCAAAATGTGTTTCAAAGCATATGAGTGGAGTTTATAGTTATATATGTACCTATTAGAACTATAGATGACCTAACATGGCCCTAAATGCGGGAAATAAAAATAATTCGGTTAAAAAATAAACTTACACAAGTGTCTTCCCATAATGATTTCTTCATTCCATCGGGCACATCTTTCCACCCCACCAAAATGCTCAGTTTGCGCACACATAACCCGATATACTGCCCATACTTTTTACGCCATTGACCACAAGGTTGACCCATATCATCATACTCGAGGGTCATAGGGGTGTTATAATTCAATCCCTTGGTCGCACACCTTCCTTTCCGCTTCTTTGTTGCAACTTTGCTTGGAGTTTTGGTAGTACTAAGAACCTCTTTCCCCGAATTATTTTGTGGCACAATGACGGACGAAATACAAGGATAATCTTCCCTAGCATTGTTGTCAATGGGGGAAGCCTTATCGGCTAGCTCCTCATTTATTTCAGCCAAGCGAAGTTCCCTATCACGCAAGCGCTTCTCCTTATCATGCTATGTCTTCCGGTCCACCTTTATCGTCCTCCTTCTCCGCATCATACTCATCATCATCATCCAATGACTTATCATAATCATCATCGGTTTCTTCCTCCACAGTCACATCATCTCGGACCATGTTTGAAAGTCATGAAATTTATAAATACGATATTAGAAACGCGCAAGATTAAACAAAAATATGGAGGAAATTAGAACCGCGCCCCCCCTACCCTCCCCCCTTCCTCTTGCCCACCCCGCACTCCCCACACCCCTTCACTGCACTCCCCCGCACACCCCCCCCTGCACACAGCGACCCCACCTGCCCGCCCCCTTCACTTGCCCCCACCCACTTGCGGCGACCCCACCCCCCCCCTTTCCCTTTCCCCCCACCCCCGCCCCCCGCCGCACGACCCCCCTTCACCCCCCACGCACGCCCGCACGCCCCCCCCCCACTGCCCCCTTCGCACAGCGACCCCGCACTCCCCCCTTCACTTGCCCCACTATTGCCAACCCCCCCTTCACTGCCCCCACCGCCAACCCCACCTTCACGCCCACCGGTGCCAACCCCCGCACCCCCCTACACTCCCCCCTTCACTCCCCCCTTCATTGCTCCCCAATGCGGACCCCCTGCTGTCCCACCCCCTGCACAGCCCCCTTCTTTGTCCCACCCCCCTTGCACAACACCCCTTGCACAGTCCCCTCCCCCCCAAACAATCCATAATTACGCCATAAACGACCGGTTTTCAAATCATGTGACCCGACTTTAAGTGACTCTAATGGTGGTACATATACTAATAAGAACTATGCACAACCTATAATGAGACTAAAAGCGAGAAATTAAGTTAATTGAGCTTGAAAAGCCGAAATAGGCCCGAAATGACATTCACTTACCCAAAATAGGTTTCAATACATGTGAAGCGAGTTTAGTTAATTGTAATACATATATATATACGAATAAGAACTATACATGACACTACATGCGGCTAAAAGCGAGAAATTAAGTTAATTGAGCTTTAAAAGCCGAAATAGGCTCGAAATGACATTCACTTACCCAAAATGGGTTTCAATACATGTGAAGCGAGTTTAGTTGATTGTAATACATATATATATACTAATAAGAACTATACATGACACTACATGCGGCTAAAAGCGAGAAATTAAGTTAATTGAGCTTGAAAAGTCGAAATTGGCCCGAAATGACATTCACTTACCCAAAATGGGTTTCAATACATGAAGCGAGTTTAGTTGATTGAAATACATATATATAGAGTAATAAGAACTATACATGACACTACATGCGGCTAAAAGTGAAAAATAAAGTAAAATGACATTGCAAAGCCGAAATCCGGAATTGGAACCAAAGAAGTCGAGCCTATTGTTTACTTTTGCCACCTTCATTTGAAGTTTCAACCATTATCCCTTCCCCGTGATCTGCACGCATGTAACTTGTCGCTAACTACGCATCTGTGACATCGGAGCTGGGAATGGTGAAAGGCGGGGTGTCTTCAAACGTATCATACTCCTCCTCATCCTCAACATCACCAACTCCAAGTATACTTCTTTTTCCCGGGACAACAATTGACCACTTGTTATCAGAAGGGTTAGTTACGTAGAATACTTGATTAACTTGTGATGCAAGCATGAATGGCTCTTCACTATCACGCAACCGACCCAAGTCTACAAGAGTAAATCCACAAGGGTCATCTTTTCTTATGTAACGTCGGTTATAATCAACCCACTTGCATCGAAATAGGCAGACCGTGAAACCAGAGTAGTCAAGCTCCCATATATCTTGAACTCGCCCATAGTATAACAATCTAGCATCAATAGGAGACTTGTCTTTGGCACTTGCATACTGTGTAGATGATGCCTCTACTGAAACACCACTATTCTGGAGAGATCTCGACTTTTGATCTTGACGATCTGTCCAATACGTATATCCGTTAACATCATAACCCTCATAGGAGTGCACAACTTCTCGAGGACCAAATGCTAGCCACTTCAGAGTTTCAGAAACATTGGAATCTACTTCACGCATTATTCGGTTATGGAATCAATCAATAAACGTCTTATTATGCAACTGCATCAATGCTCTAGTCCCTTTACCTGGATTCTGGTCACGCAACTCCTCCAAATGCTCATCCAAGTAAGGATGCACCTGTACCATATGCTGCAATACAAATAAGTGTGCTTGTATGCGCCTTTCAACAGGAGGTACGATCATTTTGGAGCCAAGTGTACCTTTACCCACGAGTCTGCCCTCGTGTCGAGATGTAGGAAGTCCAATAGGATCAACATTAGTTAAGAACTCAGCCACAAAATTACCGACCTCTTCACTCACAATCCCTTGAATTATACTTCCTTCTTGTTGCGCTGGATTCCTTACTTTATCTTTCAAAGAGCCCATATGTCTCTCAAAGGGATAGCACCACCTCATAAACACCGGACCACATAGCTTAATTTCTCGAACTAGATGTACAACCAAATGTACCATAATGTCGAAGAAAGCAGGTGGGAAGTACATCTCAAACTTGCACAAAGTCTGTATCACGCTAGCTTGGAGAGCATCAAGCTTCGAGGGTTGTAACGTTTTGCTACATATAGTATTGTAAAAAGAACACAACTCTGTTATGGTATGTCTCACGTGTTTCGGCAATATCCCTCGAATTGCAATCGATAAGAATACTTGCATCATTACATGACAATCATGAGACTTCATGCTCGATAATTTCAACTCACCGTCTTAGGTAACAAATCTTTTCATGTTCGATGAGTACCATGATGGAACCTTAATGTTGTACAAACACTCGCAAAAAAGACGCTTCTCAGCTCTAGATAGAGTGTAGCAAGCCGGAGGTAAATAGTTCCTATCATCATCCTTCACCGTTTTCTTTCCTTTTCTTTTAATTCCTGCAGGCGACCCTTCTTCATGTTCTTTTCTTTTCCCTTTCCTTTTCCTTTTCTAGACACTTTCTTTTTTTTCTTTCTTTTCTTAGTGTCCCTCTTTTGAGCCCATAGTTCTGGTCGAAGCCCCTCACTTTCCAGATACAGTCGCACCCCTTTGCTATCCTTTGTCTTATGTGGAATATTCATAAGTGTCCCCAGAATGGCGTCACATACATTTTTCTCTATGTGCATGACGTCGAGACAATGTCTAACCTCTAGATCTATCCAATATGGAAGTTTCCACCGAATAGACTCCTTTTTCCAAAGTCCCTTAGCACCATCACTCGCTCCTTTGTCGAATATCGTTGCAATACCCTTGACCTAATAAAAAACCTCAATACCAGTCAATGGCCTACGAGCAACCCCTTCCTCAACTGTTCCATCGAATGCCTTCTTCTTATTACGATAAGGATGGTCGCGTCGAAGGAACCTTCGGGTCCGCATATAAACTTCTTTGTGACAAATAGTAATGTATTTAGATGCTGTGTCGTCCATGCAAATCGGGCATGCTTTCTTCCCTTTGTTCTTGTACCCGTATAAGTTCCCATAAGCAGGATAGTCATTAAGAGTCCATAAAAGCATGGCACGCAATGTGAATACCTCATCAGTATGTGCGTCATACACAGAAACTCCTTCATCCCACATTTTTCTCAAATCATCAATAAGTGGCTGGAGGTAGACATCTATGTCGTTTCCAGGCTGTTTCGGCCCTGAAATAAGAATCGACAACATGATGTATTTGCGTTTCACGCACAACCAAGGAGGCAAGTTGTATATAACTAGAAGAACCGACCACGTACTATGTTGAGAACTAAGAGTGCCAAATGGGTTCATTCCATTCGTGCATAGGCCAAGCCTCAAATTTCTGTCCTCGACACCAAAGGTCTTATGAAAATGATTGATACCTTTCCACTTAGGAGAATCAGCCGGATGTTTGAGAAAACCGTCCTTTTTCTTTCGTTCTACATGCCACCTCAAGTTCTTAGCATCTTTTTTGATTGAAAACATGCGCTTGAATCGTGGTATAATCGGAAGATACCACATCACCTTTGCTGGAGGAACTTTCTTATCACTAACCTCTGCGCGCCTGTAACGCGACTTCCCACATCGAGGACACTCATCCATATTTTCATATTCATTTCGATGTAGCACACGATCTTTTGGACAAGCATGTATCCTTTGGTACTCTAAACTGAAGGGACACATCAGTTTCTTAGCATAGTAGTTCAACTTGGGTAGTTCATGGTCGTCCGGCAACATATCACCAAATGCTTGCAACAAGGAAGTGAAACAAGAGTCACTTATACCGGCTTTCGTCTTGATATTAAAGAGTGTTATCACGGCCGTCAGCTTGGTGTACCTCGTACAACCGGGATACAACGGTTTTCGAGATGCCTCATCCATGCACTCAAAAATACGAGGCCGTTTGCCAGAATGATCTACCCCCGCCATCATCTCCTCGATATGATCCCCTTCATCATCATCATCCTCTACTTCAATATCCTCATATTCATCCTCGATGTTGTCATTCTCAATGACATCAAACTCACCTTCTTCATGCACATCGTTAACAATGGCATTTCGACCATCATATATACCCTCCTCACCATGCCAAACCCATACATAGCAGTCTTGTCTAAACCCGTGACGAAAGATATGCTCCCTAAGCGACTCAATGCTACTAACGATGCTCACATTACCACAATCAACACAAGGACAATAAAACCCCTCGGTTCCCTTTGCAGCCTGATGACTTAATGCAGCATCATAAAATTCAAAGACCCCATCCACGAATTCACACGTGTCACGACTACCATACATCCATGCACGATTCATTTCCACCAAACCTAGCTCTAATTAAACACAAGCAACAAGTACCCTATGTTAATGACGAACTTCACTACATTATTTGAGTTTATACACGATATATATTTAATGAAATTAGGCATGCTTTCCAAGGGTCCTTATCACTCCAACCTAACCCATCTTTAGATGTCTAATCTCACTAGTGAATGTATTGCCTTCTGTTCGAATCTACGAAAAATCCGGCAGCATTTCCCTACAGTTCTCCAAGTACACGATGTAGATATATAGTTATTTATATCTACATATGTACCCAGAGAACAAAAGTAGGGAAACGACGAGCCAAGATTTTCCTCTAGAATCGAACTAAAGACATACATTCACCACCTAAGTGAGATTAAACATCTAAGAACAGTCCCAAACCGGGGACTATTCAAGACTTACTCCAAATGAGTAAGTCTCGAACGGGTATCTAGGCATATGATATGATGATGCAAACATAGGGTTTTAAAAACAACAAAACATTTTACATCTAATCTCAATTCAACGATAAATATATACACATTTGCACATATAAACCAATTTACTATGAAAGAAAGTTAAATATGAGTGATAGCATACTATCAAGGTTGTGAATAGAGAAATCGAGCTCAACACTCCGTCACTAGCTAGCTTCAATAATCAACAGCAAAGTATAAAGTTAAGATTGGTATAAATTAGCAAATCAAACAAAACGAAACTAAACTAAGCTAAACTAAACTAATTAAATAGCTAAACCAATAATCATATTCAACGTTTAAAGTTCAAACATAACTAGTTAGTAAGTACTACAGCAACAACAACAACAACAACAACTACTACTACTACTACTACTACTACAACTATAATAACTACAACTACAACTACAACAACAACCACAACAAAGCCCTAGTTTTGTAACCTAAAAATCAAACTAACTACTTTAAATAAAATCAAATAAACTCAAATCAATCAAATTTACACCCTTTAACTATAATACAACCTAATTTCACTGACAATTATTCATAAAACTACAATTAATTATAAAACTTGAAGCTTTAAATATGAGATTCAATAAAAGTTGAGAAATTTTAGGTACCTAAGAAGAGGAGGAGGAATGTAGATGTTTAGGGCACGGTGGAGGTCCGGCGGTGGAGCTGCTAGGGCACGGTGCAGCCGCGGAGGAGGACGCATGTGCAGCCGCGGAGGAGGACCACCGCTATTACTGTTGTTGATGAAAATAAAGACCACAGCTTCTAGGGTTTGTTGTTGATGAAGCGTGGATGTGCGGCGGTGGTGCTGCTAGTGGCGTCGGCGGTGAGCTATTGAGAAGGAAGGAGGGAGTTCGTTTTTGAAATTTCGAAGCTAAGGAAGGAGGGAGTCAGGGAGTGCGCGCAAAAATGGAATGAGACTCGACCATTTCACGTAAGATTTAGGAAAAAAAAAACAAAATAAACCGCTGCAGTTCAGAAAACCGCAACGGTTAACTGACAACCGCAACAGTTTCTTTTAACCGTTGCGGTTTTCTGAAGACCGCATCGGTTTATGTTCCCACTTTTCCCCCCAAATTTTTCGACAATTTACCGATGCGGTTCTCTTAAGGACCGCAGCGGTTGTCTTGTGACATGTAGCGTTTTTTCCACTAGTGTTTGGTAATGCCCAAAACATGTTTGGTAATTACCTAAAACATATGATTTGAGGTAAATTTGGACTTTTTAATACAAGGAAGGACAGTGAGGGCCCAAAACTCAAGTCAATGGGGTTTGGTGAGTATTGGCTATAATGGACCAAGTGGCATGATTCTCCAATCCCCATAGGATTGCTTTGATGAGTAATTGGAATAGATTGTGATTGGGAGAACATTCTCTACTTAATAGGTGTGGTAATGCCCAAAACATGTTTGGTAATTACCTAAAAGCATATGATATGGAGTTAATTTGGGTTTTTTTTAGTAAAAGGAGGGACAATGGGGGCCCAAAACTGAAGTCAATGGGATTTGGTGAGGTATTGGGCCTAATGGACCTAGTGGCATGAATGTCCAATCCCCATAGGATTGCTTTGATGAGTAATGGGAATGGATTGTGATTGGGAGAACATTCTCCACTTAGTATGTTTGGTAATGCCCAAAACATGTTTGGTAATTACCTAAAAGCATATGATTTGGGGTTAATTTGGGCTTTTTAATACAAGGAGGGACAATAGGGGACCAAAACTCAAGTCAATGGAGTTTGTTCAGGTATTGGCCCTAATGGACCAAGTGACATGATTGTCCAATCCCCATAGGATTACTTTGATGAGTAATGGGAAATGATTCTAATTGGGAGAACATCTTCCACGTAGTAGGTTTGGTAATGTCCAAAACATGTTTGGTAATTATCTAAAAGCATATGATGTGGGTTAATTTAGGTTTTTTAATACAATGAGGGACAATGGGGGCCTAAAACTCAAGTCAATGGGTTTGGTAAGGTGTTGGGCCTAATGGAACCAGTGGTAAGATTGTCCAATATATATAGGATTGCTTTGATGAGTAAAGGGAATGGATTATGATTGGGAGAATATTCTCGACTTAGTAGGTTTGGTAATGCCCAAAACTTATTTGGGAATTACCTTAAAACATATGATCTGGGGTTAATTTAGGCCTTTTAGTACAAGAAGGGACAATGGGGGCCCCAAACTCAAGTCAATGGGGTTTGGTGAGGTATTGGGCCTTATGGACCAATAACATGATTGTCCAATCCCCATATGATTGCTTTGATGAGTAATGAGAATGGATTATGACTGAGAAAACATCCTCCACTTAATAGAATTGGTAATTCCCAAAACATATTTAGTAAGTACCTAAAAGCATAGGATTTGGGGGTTAATTTGGGCTTTTTAGTACAAGAAGGGACAATAGGGGCCTAAAACTCAAGTCAATGGGGGTTTGGTGAGGTACTGGACCTATTGGACCAATGACATGATTGTCCAATCCCCATAGGATTGTTTTGATTAGTAATGAGAAAGGAATATGACTAGGAGAACATCCTTGATAAGCCGTCGTCGAGCCAAACAAAGATAAACCTAACTTGGTCTCTCTAATTAAATAGAAAGGGCAAGCAAGGGTCGAATCCACAGAGAGACAAGATTAAACACCAAAAAGCTAATGTTAAATAAGCTAAGTTAGGGCAATGGTGATTGAAATTTGGGGTTTTTTATACTAAGTAATAATTAACTAAAGAGAACTAAATCAAGCAAAGAACAAAGGTTTACGATAAAGTTTGAGGGACTAAGACATGGGATTCATCACTCAAATCAATCATGAACTTCAACAAACAAGAAGGGGGATAACAATAGCAATGGATAAAAGGGGGGTCATCTCTTAAATCCCTAATTACTCTTTCAAGCTAAAAAGGGCTACTTAAGTTGAGGATTAAGGTCTATTTTCATGCACCAAAACTCCAACTCAAGATCATGGAAGACAAGACGACCACTTAAACCCCCTAGCTACAACTTCTATTTTCATGCAAGTCTAGCTACGTGATTATATGGGGAGTCAACTCTTCAATTTCATCTTTCAATTCTTCATTGAAGTGACTAACATTTAAATTTCAATGGAGGCCAACCACAAGAACAACCAATAGAAACCCCAATAGTTCATATAAACCCAACAACCAAGTTAGACCCCCAAAAAGAGTGCAAAGTTCATAACTTTAATGAGGGTTTTACCCCATACCCTAGAAAAGGGACTACTCACTATTCATGGGATCCACAACACAAAATAAATGATTCAATGTCATAAAAGAAGAGGTAAATACTAGAGATTTCAAGTCAAAACTAATATCAAAGCATAAATAACAAGTATTGAAAACTAGTAACAAAGTAAGAGAGAGAAGAGATAAAAGTGAGATAAAGAATTATACTAGAAATTTCAAATCTTCATGCGAATCCAAATATTCAAGCTTCAAATTCCAAAATATTCCTTGCAAAAGCTTCAATCTTTCCTAGATTAGAGAATAAAATAATATTTAGGCTGAAATAATGTGGCTAGGTTTAAAATTTAATCCCTAAAACGGCAACAAATAGGGTATTTATACCCCTTACATTTTCGCAAGAAAAACTGGAAATCGCGAAAGAAAGTGAACAGCGCGCCCGCGCCATATGTTTAGGAGCGCCTGTGCCGTTTGAAGTCCAGCCAGCGCTGGGTGCAGGGGAAATGCACGGCGCGCCCGTGCTAGTATCTCTGGAGCGCCCGCGCTGTACAATAATTGCAGCTTCAAAACTTCCTGCCTCGGTAAAAAATGAGCGAAGAGCCCGCGCTGGAAACAATGGAGCGCCCGCTCCATGCAAAAAGGCGTGCTCTCCTCTTAGACACCCGAATGAGTCCTCCAAATGGGCTAGGAGTGTAGGCTCTTCCTTGAATTCCGCTTTCCACGATCTTTCTCCCTTGAGTTAAAACACTAAGAATACCTGCAAGAAAGAGGAAACCAAAACAAAGAGCAAAATAGGGTCCTAATAGAGGGAAAATTGCCTAAAACCCGAAACTCATCATTAGAAAGGGTACTAAGTGAGATTGTTAGCAAAAAGGAGGTAAATCTAATGAAAGTAAGGAGATAAGTACAATAAATGATGGGAAATAGGAGGCTAAAGTGAGTTAGAAATTCACTTATCAAACTCCCCCAAGCTAATCACTTGCTTGTCCTCAAGCAAGGAGGTAATCACACCATATTAAACTATGAACCACAAGATCGAGGATCCGAGGGAGAGTATAGACAACCAACAAATCAAACTTCAAAATAAGTTTTCGAAACCAATATAGCAAGCCGGTTTTCATGAGCAAGGAAGGGGGCTATAACATGTTCTAAACTAAGGTGCGGCGTCAACAATCGTTCGAACTCTTTTAAAAGCATTAAAGAGCTTCTCTAAGATCCACACAATTCAAAGGCCCTCCTAATAGAATGAAAATGATCATCTGAACACCTTACTACCCTATCGCACACAAAGTGATTCCCCCAAGCTAAGCATTTTCTTTGAGAACAAACTTTTATTGATTTAAATATATACATAATTTTATACTAGAATGGAACACGAGATAGCGGGTTGAGGCCTTGCCCTCTTAATGCGGTCCGGCTACCGACGAGATAGTCATGTTTCTGAGGCACGGTACCAAGTACACAGTCGGAGACGCATTAAGAGTTGATACATTCTTACCTAAGCTGCGGCGATCCAAATCGCCACTAGGGAGCTCTACTTCTATTTTCAAGCCTCCACTTAGGCTTAGGAATGCGCTAGGACTCGCAGTTACTAACCACCCTTATTTGCATATCTCAATTCTTTTTCCTTCCTTTTTTTTCTTTTTTTTTTGGGGCTACTAGCTCCTTTTTTTTTTCTCTTCATGAGATCATAGAAGATTGTTAACAAGAATGCTTAACTTGGTAAGATAAAAAATGTGCGAGTAAGGAGAAATTAAAAGGTGAACAAAAGGACTTTCTATTAGGAGCGCAAAAGTACTATTAGGCTTTCTAGGAGAAAAATTCTCTATTTTATTTTATATTATTTTTTTTCGTTAGAAGAGCTGCTCAAAGTAGGGAGTTTTGCAACAAAGTTTAAAACATGTTAAAGCCTCCTAATTTGCTCATAAAAGGTAGTGCACAAAGGTTCTACTAGCTTGTTTGAGTAATTTGAGGCCCTCGAATGAAGGATCTCTACCCTTCTTGTGTGGATTTTTCACAAGGGGAGCAAGTTGTCCAACAAATTATCATCTCTCATCATTAAATTATCACAAGAACATCATTCACATCCAATAGCGTTAAAATAAGTGGATTAAAGTCAATTTGCTTTAAAAAGTGGTGCTTTAGCATACACAAGTCATAGTGTGGTAATCACAACCAAAATCCTAATGTAGACATGTGTTATTTAAAGCAACAATTCAATTCATAAATCCGTAAAGCCAAAATCAACTTCAATCACGATTTTTTCATAGAGCATGCATAAAGGACATGAGTAATGATATCATCAAACCCCAAAGGATTCACCAAGGCATCC
Source organism: Beta corolliflora (assembly GCA_947648045.1). Taxonomy (NCBI): domain Eukaryota; kingdom Viridiplantae; phylum Streptophyta; class Magnoliopsida; order Caryophyllales; family Amaranthaceae; genus Beta; species Beta corolliflora. The sequence continues at coordinate 31,286 of CANSZD010002230.1, read as the reverse complement.
AACAAACCACATAGTACTACCAATCCTAAAGCTCTACCATCAAAACCCATAGACTCCTAACAATCCCCTCTCAAGATAAACATCCGCCCTATATAAATAAAGTACGTTAAGATCATCCCCCCAAGCTAAGTGAAGTAATGTCCGCAGTGCAAAGACATAAGGGAAGGGAGTAGGCGGATGTGCACATGGAAAAAATTAGCAACCATCGGACCCATCCCCATGATGAGGATAGGAGCCGTAGTTGCCGTAAGGGGGAGGGGGAGCCGAACCCCAAGTGGTGTCAACCTCGCCCGTAGAGGCATAATAGCCATCCGAGAAAGGGGGAAGACTGGTGGTGGGGGGGATGTTAGGGTCATAGCGGGGATCGGTACCTCCGGGGTACCGATAATCATAGCCTTCGGGGTGGGGAGGCCAATAGGGGAAGGTGGGTTGCTCATTGTTCCACCCGGGTACGGGGCCTTGTTGAGGAGGATGGTAGGGGTAGTTTAGGTGGGGTTCAAAGTGATTTTATGAAATGTGCCAATCATAGACACGCCTTTGGTAGAACCCATAGCTTTCCATCTCTTCTCGATGACTCCGAACCATCTCTTGTTTGTTGATAGCTATTGAAGCTAGGGAGTCTTGTATAGATTGAAAATCGAAGGATGAAAAAGGATGGGAAGAACTACTTTCACCCCGAGTAGTAGTGGAAGGGGTATGTCGGGTACGCGGAGGAGGAGGGACGACTTGTGGTGCTTGGTCGATAAATTGGTCATCCTCTAAGAGGAGCTCGGGAGGGAAAACCCAAGGGTTCCCGGGATTGTCCATCCTAGTCAATTCCTCATTAGGAAGATAGCAATAGTGTGTGTTTCTCACCCTCCAACTAAATCGACCCGCGACTCTAGTGAATTTGATCCATTGTCGGGATCGAATTGCCTCTAGGTCAAGAAATGGGTTGAGGTGGATGGGTTCATAAACATCAACAAGGTGGCCTAACTCAAGTGCATAGGCAAGTATAGTAATCATGCCACCTAGTTGGATATCCCCAGTCATGGTCGGATCCTCCCGTATCTCAAGACAACGCCTAATGAACAAAAACCCAAAATTAATCTTACCCGCATTAGCTCACGCTCCCGACTCGGAAAGAAAGTACAAAGTTTTAAGGTCTTTCGTATTTAGCTTGCCTAGGTCTTGCCTAGAAAACAACGCATAGCCTAACATACGGTGGAAGTACCGAAGAACAGGGCTAATGATGTGAGAGGCATGGGAGCTACGTTGGGTGAAGGGTTGGTATTGGGCGATGTCCATCCGCCATTGATTTTCATTGTAGGTGGGGTGGGGATGGTGTTGGGGCCATAAGATTGGATGTGAGGGGTCCCAACCAAAAAGCCGGTTGAGTTGAGAGAGTTTGAGGGAATGCTCTTTGTTAAAGAGGCGGAAAGTAAGCCTAAACTCTTCAAATTCACCCTCCTTGGAGATTTTCTTCTTCTCGAGGGTTGACAAGAATTCTAGGGTGAGGCGCTCATAGGTGAGTGGGTGTTGTTGAATAAATTCAGCCCACCCAAATTGGGTAGCAAGACCCTTTATATCCTCGTCAATACCCAAAGCTTGGCAAGTCTCGGGAAGGTAGAATTTTGTAGGGCGCATTTTTCTCTCACTTAGGGCCGCGTACCGCTCTTTATGAGAGGAATTGGGTAGTTTAAGGGGTGGCACATTGACGGAGGGTGGTGGTGGTGGTGGTGCGGGTGTGGATGTGGAGGCTTGGACCTTTTGTTTTTTGGATTCCCTAACCATTTTCACACCAAATTTACTTCAAGGAAATGTAACCCCCAACAAAAACACTCAATCACAACAATCTAACCACCCTAAGTGCTCAAACCAACACATAAACCACCACAAGTAGCCCTAGCAAAATCTACCAAATTTATACACCAATGCCACTTATCAACAAAATCACATAAGCTCCAACACTAAACTATCAACTTAAATTTCAAAACACACCACAACAATTCATCAAAAAGTTCATAAAATCTTCACCATTTCATAGAACAACCACAAATTCACCACACATTGTTCAATTTATTGACAATTATCTAAAGAGAAAGGAAAATAAAGGAGAGTAAAAAGAAGTTACCATTAGAGTATGAAAATACTCTAAAATTTCACCAAATATGCTTAAATCTCTTGCCTTTAGTTGCTTGTTTTTCCTTGAATTTTTCTGAATTTTTTTTTTTCGAATTTTCCAATTTTTTTTTCTTCAAAAACCCTAACTTGACAACAATGGTGAATCTTGTTTTTGTGGGGGTTTTGTGTGGTGAAAGTGGTGAAAGATGATGAGAAGGAGGGTGAGAGTTGAAATTTGAGGAGATTTGATGATGGGTAGTGTGGAGATGAGGGAGAAAAGTGAGAATGGTGAGAGAGAAAAAATGGTGAGAGGAAGAAAATAGGGAGGAAGAAGTGTGAGTGAAGAGAGAGAGTGTGAGAGAGGGGAGAAGGAAAAAAAAAATGGTCAGCGTTTTTTTTTTTCGATTTGTTTTTTTTTTTTCGGAAAAAAGCTGAGAAGAGCAGGAGGCTAACACAGCGCGTCCGCGCTGGTGTCCCTAGCGCGCCCGCGCTATGCAAATTTTAGGGGTCTCCAAACATTCTGCCCGAAAGAAAAACAATGGCGCGCCCGCTCGGCACAACACCGCGCGCCCGCTCCGCTCTATTTCTCAGCCGCTCTGGTTTTGTGCGGAGCGGTCGCGCTAGAGAGAATGACGCGCCCGCGCTGTTACTTCTTGCTTGGGTTTGGCACGTTTTGTATAGCGCGCCCGCTCTGGTGTGAAACGCGCCCCCGCGCTGTGCACATTTTAGGGGGTGCTGAACCTTCGGCCAGACGAAAAAAAGGCCGGAGCGCCCGTGCATTATTACACGGCGCGCCCGCGCTATTTGCTCACTTCTAGGCTCAGGGGAAACCCGGATTCCGCGGAGCGCCCGCTCTAGGTTGCACAACACACCCGCTCCTTTCTCCTTTTGTCGCCATCTCTTTTCATCTTTTAAATTTCACTATAACAATAAAAACAGTAAATTAATAAAACATGGTCTTACTAATTAAGATCCAAGATTACACAAATAAAAATAAAATAATAAAAAAAAATTATAGCAAAGAGAGAAAAGAAAATTGGAAAAAAGTCGGGTTGGCTCCCGATAAGCGCCGCTTTTTAGGGTCGTGGCTCGACCGTGTTACCATGTCGTCACTCATGCGTAGTGATGGAGTCGAATTCGTCAAGATAGACGGCGTGAGTCTCCTCCATAGGGGCACCTTCGTTGTAGGTCTTCAAACGTTGACCATTGGTGTTGTGTCTCCCCCTCCAATCTCAACCGTTCCATAGGGGAAGACTTGTTTCACTACAAAAGGTCCGCTCCATCTTGACTTGAGCTTACCTGGAAACAACTTCAACCGAGAATTGTAGAGCAAAACCTTATCTCCAACCTTGAATTCCCTCTTGATAATATGACGATCGTGCCAAGTTTTTGTCCTCTCCTTGTAGATCTTTGCATTCTCATATGCATCTCTTCTCAATTCATCTAGAGCATTGATGTCAAGAAGCCTCTTTTCCCCGGAAGCTTGTAAGTCAAAGTTCAAGAATTTAATAGCCTTATGTGCTCGGTGCTCAAGTTCTACCGGTAAATGACATGACTTACCATAAACAAGCTTGTAAGGCGTGGTGCCTATGGGGGTCTTGAAAGCGGTCCGATAAGCCCAAAGAGCATCGTCCAACTTGAGAGACCAATCTTTCCGGGACCTATCCACCGTTTTCTCAAGAATCATCTTCTCCTCCCTATTAGATATTTCAACTTGCCCACTTGTTTGGGGGTGGTAGGCTAGTGCAATCTTGTGCCTTACACCATATTTTGCAAGAAGAGCTTGGAAAGACTTTTTTGCAAAGTGAGAGCCCCCATCACTAATCACGGCTCGAGGCACACCAAAACGAGGGAAAATGACCTTATTGAACAACTTGATTACTACCTTGGAGTCATTTGTGGGTGATGCAAGTGCTTCCACCCACTTTGACACGTAATCAACGGCAACCAAGATGTAATTGTTTCCACATGAAGAGGGGAAAGGGCCCATGAAGTCAATGCCCCAAACATCAAAGATTTCAAACTCTAATATGTTGTTCAAAGGCATCTCGTGCCTCCTTGAGATATTCCCCAATCGTTGACAACGGTCGCAAGCCTTGATTACTCTCCACACATCCTTAAACATGGAAGGCCAAAAGAAACCACATTGGAGAATCTTAGCCACCGTCTTGATAGCACTCATATGTCCCCCACAAGGTGAGGAGTGACACATGGTGTTAACATTCTCAATCTCATCGTCGGGGACGCACCTCCTAAATATCCCATCGGGTCCTCTCTTGAATAGTAGTGGGTCATCCCAAACATAGTGGCGAGCATCATGGAGAAATTTCTTCTTTTGTTGACTAGAAAGTTGGGGAGGTAGAATTTCACATGAGAGAAAGTTGGCTATATCCGCATACCATGGAGCAGGTGTTGCAAGGATAGCGAAGATTTTATCATCCAGGAATGAGTCATCTATGGGTAACGACTCATCTTTGTCCTCATGAAGGGAGAGTCGTGAGAGATGATCGACTACTACATTCTCCGCCCCCTTCTTGTCCCTTATCTTTATGTCAAACTCTTGTAGGAGCAATATCCATCTTATCAACCGGGGTTTTGCATCCTTTTTAGTTAGAAGGTACTTCAAAGCGGAGTGGTCGGTGAAGATGATGACTTTTGAGCCGACTAAATAGGAGAGAAACTTCTCCATAGCATGAACAATAGCCAAAAGTTCCTTCTCCGTAGTAGCATAATTCTTTTGAGCATCATCTAATGTTTTGCTTGTGTAGTAGATAGCATGAAGCTTCCCATCTCTCCTTTCCCCAAGTACGGCCCCAACAGCGAAGTCCGAAGCATCACACATCAACTCAAAAGGAGACTCCCAACTTGGGGGTTGAATAATGGGAGCCTAAATCAAAGCTTCTTTCAATCTATGAAAAGCTAACAAGCAATCATTAGTAAACACAAAGGGGGCATCCTTTACCAACAATTGAGTGAGCGGCTTTGCGATTTTTGAAAAATCCTTTATGAACCGGTGGTAGAAACCCGCGTGTCCAAGAAAGCTCCTCACCCCTTTCACATTAGTCGGGGGTGGGAGGCGCTCAATCACCTCAATTTTGGCACGATCTTCTTCGATGCCCCTATTAGAAATCACATGCCCAAGGACTATCCCTTCTTCAACCATGAAATGACATTTTTCCCAATTTAGAACTAGGTTCACCTCTTGACACCTTTTTAACACATTGATAAGATTTGAAAGACAAGTGTCAAAGATGAACCACACACGGAAAAGTCATCCATAAAAACTTCAATAGAAGATTCAAGCATATCGGAGAAAATAGAAGTCATGCATCTTTGAAAAGTGGAAGGAGCATTACAAAACCCAAACGTCATCCTTCAATAAACAAAGGTACCAAAAGGGCATGTAAAGGTAGTCTTTTCTTGATCCTCGGGTAGAATCGGGATTTGAAAGAATCCCGAGTATCCATCCAAAAAGCAAAAATGACTATGAGTGGCTAACCTTTCTAACATTTGGTCGATGAAGGGGAGAGGGAAATGGTATTTCCGGGTGGCTTTGTTTAACTTCCTATAATCAATGCACATTCTCCACCCGGTGACCGACCTTGTAGAAATGGTTTCACCATTTTCGTTCTTAATGACGGTCATGCCACCCTTTTTAGGAACGACTTGAACCGGACTTACCCACCTACTATCGGAGATAGGGTAGATAATGCCCGTTTCAAGAAGTTTTAGCACTTCTTTTTTCACAACTTCCTTCATATTGGGATTTAGCCGCCTTTGGGGCTCAATTGAGGAAGCATGATCATCATCAAGCAAGATCCTATGCATGCACAAGGAGGGACTTACTCCCTTGATGTCGTCAATTGTATACCCAATGACACTCCGAAATTTTCTCAAAACTTCAAGTAATTTAGCAAGAGAAGTGTCATCAAGTTTAGAGTTGACTATCACGGGGTAAGTTTCATCTTTATCTAGAAAAGCATATTTAAGAGAGTTAGGGAGGGGTTTTAGTTCAACCTTAGGAGGAGGCGTTGGTCTCTTCTCTTTTGATGTCACCTCAAGCACCTCAAACTTGCCTCCTTTAGGTTGGTAGATTGATGCTTCATTCAAACTTTATTCATAAGCAATGGCCTCTTCATCTTGTTCAACCACTTCTCCTATCAACACTTTTTGCAAAGGATCTTTCAATTCCACCATAGAATTGAATTCATCCAAGTCTCTCTCACGAATATCAATTCTACAAATCTCACCAAGCATTGGTGCATTCATCACTTGAGGAAAGGTGAACTCAATCTTCTCATCTCCCACATTCAAGGTTAGTCTCCCATTTCTTACATCTATGACAACTCCGACCGTCTTCAAGAATGGCCTCCCAAGAATAAGGGGCATGACATGATCCTCCTCCATTTTCATAATCACAAATCACAAGGAACAAACACTCTTCCCACTTGAATTGGAACATCCTCCAACACACCCAAGGGAATTCTAACGGAACGATCCGCTAATTGAATTGACATCCTTGTGGGCTTTACCTCACCAATCTTCAACCTTTTTGCTAAGGAAAGAGGCATAAGGCTAACACTTGCTCTAAGATCACATAGGGCATTCTTAGCATCTAGATCACCAATCTTCACCGGAATGAAGAAGCTACTCGGATCTCCTTGTTTCTTGGGGGGTTTGTTTTGAAGAATAGCACTCACTTCCATAGGTAAAGAAACCGTTGCACTTTTTTCAAGCCTTGCTTTGTTAGAGAGAAGTTCCTTCAAGAACTTGGCATATGCCGGTATTTGTGACATAGCATGAAGAAAAGGAATGTTCACTTGAAGGCCCTTCATGATCTCCAAGAACTTGGAGAATTTTACATTCAACTTCTTTTCAACTACCCGGTGTGGAAAGGGGATTGGAGGTTTGTAAGGTTTCATTGGTGCTTTCTCATGGACTTCTTCATCTTTTTCACTTTCTTTCTCAAGTTCTTTCTCACTCAATCTCTCCTCACTTTAGTGTTGCTCTCCTTCAACTACCTCACTCTCAAACTCAATGTTCATTTCATTTTTCTCAACTCCCTCATCTCTCTTTGTGTGATCTTCCTCTCTTATCTCCGGTCCCTTATATTCCTTTCCCGATCTCAAAGTTATGGCCCCTATGAAGGCCTTGGGATTTACCTCGGGTTGGCCCGGCAATGAAGTTTTGGAGTTTGAAGAAGAACTACCCACTTGTTGTGCTAGTTGAGATAATTAAGTTTCAATCATCTTATTATGGGCTTGGACTTGTTGAATTGAGGAGGAGAGCTCATTGTGCCTTCGATCGTTTTCCGCATTGGCCTTGGTTTGTTGAATCATGAAAGTTTCCAATATTGACTCAAGGTTGGATTTGGGATTCGAAGGTTGGTTGAATGAAGGCCTTTGTTGTTCGATTTGATGGAAACTCGGAGGCTTGTATGAAGCTTGTTGGGCTTGTGGAGTAGGTTGGTAAGTGTTTTGGGGAGGTTGGTAGGAGTTTTGAGGAGTGGGTTGATTGTTTTGGTTTTGTTTCCACCCAAAGTTGGGATGATTTCGCCAACCCGGATTAAAAGTTTGAGAATAAGGGTCATTTCTTTGCCCAACCATAGCCGCTTGTTCCATGGTGGAAACGCAATATGAAGAGTTGTGGTCAACCCCTCCACAAGTCTCACATGATAGAACTTGTGTAGGATTTGAATTAGATGATGCAAAGCTAGCTTTCTCCAATTTTCGGGTCAACAAATCTACCTTTGATGCTAGAAGGTCAATGCTTTCCAACTCATGTTTAACCACTTTCCTTGATTGATTTTGCCTTCTTTCTCCAACTCATGCATAGTTTTTCACAACCTCTTCAATCATAGTTTGGACTTGGTCCACCGGAAGCTTCTTGATTTGACCCCCCGATCCGGAATCCAAGTTGGCTTTAGATGTAGGTGTGAGACCATCATAGAAGTTTTGCATGAGGAGCCATTGGTTGAAACCATGATGAGGACATTCTTGGATATATTGCTTGAAGCGCTCCCAAACCTCACTCAAAGTTTCATCTTCATCTTGAGAGAAGTTAGAATTTTTTCTCCTCATTTCCGCGGTTTTCTCGGGTGGGCAATATTTATCCAAGAATTCCGTTGTAACTTGTGCCCAAGTTGTAAGAGAACCCTCGGGAAGCGATCTCAACCAATGTTTTGCCTTGTCCCGAATAGAGAAACCAAACATATGCATTCTTATGTACTCCGAGGTAACATTGTTATGTTTAACCGTAGCACTCAACTCCAAAAAAGCTATCCAAGTGGGCAAAGGGACACTCCTTGGAATCTCCACCAAATTGATTGGCTTTTATCATCCGTATAAGTTGCGGTGAAAACTCAAAATTATTGGCGGTAGTGGTAGGGAGTGCAATACCACTTCAAAGCTCAAAGGCCTCGGGATGCCCATAGTCACGAAGTAGTCTTTGAGGTGGATCCTCTTCCGCCATATCGGACTCAACTAACTCTTCCGATTCGGAATCCGAAAATTGAATAGCAAACTCGGATTGATCTTGAAGTAGCCTTCTCGCACTTCTTAGAGTTTTGTCCAGTTCTGAATTATAGGGTATAAGTGGTGATTGTTTGCTCTTCCTTGTCATGCACAATCAAACAAAGCTAAGTAGATCGTTAGCTATAACAAGTAAGACTCTCAAAACCAAGAAAATACGATATTTACATGCAAATAAAGACTTAGTCTCATCTACAATAGCTTTTTCAATGTAATGCTATGCCTCCCCGGCAACAGCGCCAAACTTTAATAAGCGTCGTCGAGCCTAACAAAGATAAACCTAACTCGGTCTCTCTAATTAAATAGAAAGGGCAAGCAAGGGTTGAATCCACAGAGAGACAAGATTAAACACCAATAAGCTAATGTTAAATAATCTAAGTTAGGACAATGGTGATTGAAATTTGGGGTTTTTTATACTAAGTAATAATTAACTAAAGAGAACTAAATCAAGCAAAGAACAAAGGTTTACGATGATGTTAGAGGGACTAGGACATGGGATTCACCACTCAAATCAATCATGAACTTCAACAAACAAGAAGGGGGATAACAATAGCAATGGATAAAAGAGGGGTCATCTCTTAAATCCCTAATTACTCTTGCAAGCTAAAAAGGGCTACTTAAGTTGAGGATTAAGGTCTATTTTCATGCACCAAAACTCCAACTCAAGATCATGGAAGATAAGACGACCACTTAAACCCCCTAGCTACAACTTCAATTTTCATGCAAGTCTAGCTAAGTGAACATATGGGGAGTCAACTCTTCAAGTTCATCTTTCAATCCTTCATTGAAGTGACTAACATTTAAGTTTCAATGGAGGCCAACCACAAGAACTACCAATGGAAACCCCACTAGTTCATTTAAACCCAACAACCAAGTTAGACCCCCAAAAAGAGTGCAAAGTTCATAACTTTAATGAGGGTTTCACCCCATACCCTAGAAAAGGGACTACTCACTATTCATGGGATCCACAACACAAAATAAATGATTCAGTGCCATAAATGAGAGGTAAATACTAGAGATTTCAAGTCAAAACTAATATCAAAGCATAAACAAGTATTAAAAACTAGTGACAAAGTAAGAGAGAGAAGAGATAAAAGTGAGATAAAGACTTATACTAGAAATTTCAAATCTTCATGAGAATCCAAATATTCAAGGTTCAAATTCCAAAACATTCCTTGCAAAAGCTTCAATCTTTCCTAGATTAGAGAGTAAAATAATATTTAGGCTAAAATAAAGTGGCTAGGTTTAAAGTTAATCCCTAAAACGGCAACAAATAGGGTATTTATACCCCTTACATTTCTGCAAGAAAAACTGGAAATCGCGAAAGAAAGTGAACAGCACGCTCGCGCCATATGTTTTGGAGCGCCCGTGCCGTATGAATTCCAGCCAGTGTTGGGTGCAGGGGAAATGCATGGCGCGCTCGCGCTAGTGTCTCTGGAGCGCCCGCGCTGTGCAATATTTGCAGCTTTAAAACTTCATGCCTCGGTAAAAAATGAGCGAAGAGCCCGCGCTGGAAATAATGGAGCGCCCGCTCCATATAAAAAGGCGTGCTCTCCTCTTAGGCACCCGAATGAGTCCTCCAAATGGGCTAGGAGTGTAGGCTCTTCCTTGAATTCCGCTTTCCACGATCTTTCTCCCTTGAGTTAAAACACTATGAATACCTGCAAGAAACAGGAAACCAAAATAAGGAGCAAAATAGGGTCCTAATAGAGGGAAAATTGCCTAAAACCCGAAACTCATCATTAGAAAGGGTACTAAGTGAGATTGTTAGCGAAAAGGAGGTAAATCTAATGAAAGTAAGGAGATAAGTACAAGAAATGATGGGAAATAGGAGGCTAAAGTGAGTTAGAAACTCACTTATCAATCCTCCACTTAATAGGTTTGGTAATTCCCAAAACATGTTTAGTAAGTACCTAAAAGCATATGATTTGGGGTTAATTTGGGTTTTTTAGTACAAGCAGGGACAATGAGGCCCAAAATTCAAGTAAACCGGGTTTGGTGAGATATTAGACCTAATGGACCCAGTGACATGATTGTCCAATCCCCATAGGATTGCTTTGATGAGTAATGGGAAAAGATTCTGATTGGGAGAACATCCTCCACTTAGTTGGTTTGGAAATGCCCAATCATGTTTGGTAAGTACCTAAAAACATATGATATGGGGTTAATATGTGCTTTTTAGTACAAGAAAGGACAATGGGGGCCCAGAACTCAAGTCAATGGAGTTTGGTGAGGTATTGGGCCTAATGGACCAAGTGGCATGCTTGTCCAATCCCGATAGGATTGCTTTGATGAGTAATGGGAATGGATTGTGATTGGGAGAACATTCTCAACTTAGTAGGTGTGGTAAGGCCCAAAACATGTTTGGTAATTCTCAACTTAGTAGGTGTGGTAAGGCCCAAAACATATTTGGTAATTACCTAAAAGCATATGATTTGGGGTTAATTTGGGCTTTTTAGTACAAGGAGGGACAATCGGGGGCCACAACTAAAGTCAATGGGATTTGGTGAGGTATTGGACCTAATGGACCAAGTAAAATGATTGTAAAATCCCCATAGGATTGCTTTGATGAGTAATGGGAATAGACTGTGATTGGGAGAACATTCTCCACTTAGTATGTTTGGTAATGCTCAAAATATGTTTGGTAATTACCTAAAACATAAGATTGGAAGTTAATTTGGACTTTTAATACAAGGAAGGACAGTGGGGGCCCAAAACTCAAGTTAACGGGGTTTGGTGAGTATTGGCTCTAATGGACCAAGTGGCATGATTGTCCATTCCCCATATGATTGCTTTGATGTGTAATTGGAATAGATTGTGATTGGGGGAACATTCTCTAATTAATAGATGTGGTAATGCCCAAAACATGTTTGGTAATTACCTAAAAGCATATGATATGGAGTTAATTTGGGTTTTTTTAATAAAATCAGGGGCAATGGGGGCCCAAAACTGAAGTCAATGGGATTTGGTAAGGTATTGGGCCTAATGGACCTAGTGGCATGATTGTCCAATCCCCATAGGATTGCTTTGATGAGTAATGGGAATGGATTGTGATTGGGAGAACATTGTCCACTTAGTATGTTTGGTAATGCCCAACACATGTTTGGTAATTACCTTAAAGCATATGATTTGGGGTTAATTTGGGCTTTTTAATACAAGGAAGGACAATAGAGGACCAAAACTCAAGTCAATGGGGTTTGGTGAGGTATTGGCCCTAATGGACCAAGTGACATGATTGTCCAATCCCCATTGGATTATTTTGATGAGTAATGGGAAATGATTCTAATTGGGAGAACATCTTCCACGTAGTAGGTTTGGTAATGTCCAAAACATGTTTGATAATTACCTAAAAGCATATGATATGAGTTAATTTAGGTTTTTTAATACAATGAGGGACAATGGTGGCCCTAAAACTCAAGTCAATGGGTTTGGTAAGGTGTTGGGCCTAATGGAACCAGTGGCAAGATTGTCCAATCTGTATAGGATTGCTTTGATGAGTAAAAGGAATGGATTATGATTGGGAGAATATTCTCGACTTTGTAGGTTTGGTAATGCCCAAAACTTGTTTGGGAATTACCTTAAAACATATCATCTGGGGTTTATTAGGCCTTTTAGTACAAGAAGGGACAATGGGGGCCCAAAACTCAAGTGAATGGGGTTTGATGAGGTATTGGGCCTTATGGACTAATAACATGATTGTTCAATCCCCATATGATTGCTTTGATGAGTAATGAGAATGGATTATGACTGAGAAAACATAATCCACTTAATAGATTTGGTAATTCCCAAAACATATTTAGTAAATACCTAAAAGCATATGATTTGGGGGTTAATTTGGGCTTTTTAGTACAAGAAGGGACAATAGGGGCCTAAAACTCAAGTCAATGGGGTTTGGTGAGGTATTGGGCTTAATGGACCAATGACATGATTGTCCAATCCCCATAGGATTGATTTGATGAGTAATGAGAATGGATTATGACTAGGAGAACATCCTCCACTTAATAGGTTTGGTAATTACCAAAACATGTTTAGTAAGTACCTAAAAGCATATGATTTGGGGTTAATTTGAGTTTTTTAGTTCAAGGAGGGATAATGAGGCCCAAAACTCAAGTCAACCGGGTTTGGTGAGGTATTGGGCCAAATGGACCAAGTGAAATGATTGTCCAATCCCCATAGGATTGCTTTGATGAGTAATGGGAATAGATTGTGATTGGAAGAACATTCTCCACTTAGTATGTTTGGTAATGCCCATAATATCTTTGGTAATTACCTAAAAGCATATGATTTGAGGTTAATTTGGAATTTTTAATACAAGGAAGGACACTGGGGGCCAAAACACAAATCAATCGGGTTTGGTGAGTATTGGCTTGACCAAGTGGCAAGATTGTCCAATCCCCATAGGATTGCATTGATGAGTAATTGGAATAGATTGTGATTGGGAGAACATTCTCTACTTAATAGGTGTGGTAATGCCCAAAACATGTTTGGTAATTACCTAAAAGCATATGATATGAAGTTAAGTTGGGTTTTTTAGTAAAAGGAGGGACAATGGGGACCCAAAACTGAAGTTAATGGGATTTGGTGAGGTATTGGGCCTAATGGACCTAGTGGCATGCTTGTCCAATCCCAATAGGATTGCTTTGATGAGTAATGGGAATGGATTGTGATTGGGAGAACATTCTCAACTTAGTAGGTGTGGTAAGGCCCAAAACATGTTTGGTAATTATCAACTTAGTAGGTGTGGTAAGGCCGAAAACATGTTTGGTAATTACCTAAAAGCATATGATTTGGTGTTAATTTGGGCTTTTTAGTACAAGGAGGGACAATCGGGGGCCAAAACTGAAGTTAATGGGATTTGCTGAGGTATTGGACCTAATGGACCAAGTAAAATGATTGTCCAATCCCCATAGGATTGCTTTGATGAGTAATGGGAATAGATTGTGATTGGGAGAACATTCTCCACTTAGTATGTTTGGTAATGCCCAAAACTTGTTTGGTAATTACCTAAAATATATGATTTGAGGTTAATTTGGACTTTTTAATACAAGGAAGGACAGTGGGGGCCCAAAACTCAAGTTAACTGGGTTTGGTGAGTATTGGCTCTAATGGACCAAGTAACATGATTGTCCAATCCCCATAGGATTGCTTTGATGAGTAATTGGAATAGATTGTGATTGGGATAACATTCTCTAATTAATAGGTGTGGTAATGCCCAAAACATGTTTGGTAATTACCTAAAAGCATATGTTATGGAGTTAATTTGAGTTTTTTAATAAAATGAGGGGCAATGGGGGTCCAAAACTGAAGTCAATGGGATTTGGTAAGGTATTGGGCCTAAAGGACCTAGTGGCATGATTGTCCAATCCCCATAGGATTGCTTTGATGAGTAATGGGAATGGATTGTGATTGGGAGAACATTGTCCACTTAGTATGTTTGGTAATGCCCAAAACATGTTTGGTAATTACCTAAAAGCATATTATTTGGGGTTAATTTGGGCTTTTTAATACAAGGAAGGACAATAGAGGACCAAAACTCAAGTCAATGGGGTTTGGTGAGGTATTGGCCCTAATGGACCAAGTGACATGATTGTCCAATCCCCATAAGATTACTTTGATGAGTAATGGGAAATGATTCTAATTGGGAGAACATCTTCCACGTAGTAGGTTTGGTAATGTCCAAAACATGTTTGATAATTACCTAAAAGCATATGATATGGGTTAATTTAGGTTTTTTAATACAATGAGGTACAATGGGGAACCAAAACTCAAGTCAATGGGTTTGGTAAGGTGTTGGGCCTAATGGAACCAGTGGCAAGATTGTCCAATCTGTATAGGATTGCTTTGATGAGTAAAGGGAATGGATTATGATTGGGAGAATATTCTCGACTTAGTAGGTTTGGTAATGCCCAAAACTTGTTTGGGAATTACCTTAAAACATATCATCTGGGGTTAATTTAGGCCTTTTAGTACAAGAAGGGACAATGGGGGCCCAAAACTCAAGTGAATGGGGTTTGGTGAGGTATTGGGCCTAATGGACCCAGTGGCATGATTGTCCAATCCCCATAGGATTGCTTTGATGATTAATGGGAAAAGATTCTGATTGGGAGAACATCCTCCACGTAGTAGGTTTGGAAATGCCCAAATCATGTTTGGTTAGTACCTAAAAACATATGATCTGGAGTTAATATGGGCTTTTTAGTACAAGAAAGGACAATGGGGGCCCAAAATTCAAGTCAATGGAGTTTGGTGAGGTATTGGGCCTAATGGACCAAGTGGCATGCTTGTCCAATCCCAATAGGATTACTTTGATGAGTAATGGGAATGGATTATGATTAGGAGAACATTCTCAACCTAGTGGGTGTGGTAATTCCCAAAACATGTTTGGTAATTACCTAAAAGCATATGATTTGGGGTTAATTTGGGCTTTTTAGTACAAGGAGGGACAATAGGGGGGCCAAAACTCAAGTCAATGGGATTTGGTGACGTATTGGACCTAATGGACCAAGTGAAATGATTGTCCAATCCCCATAGGATTGCTTTGATGAGTAATGGGAATAGATTGTGATTGGAAGAACATTCCACTTAGTATGTTTGGTAATGCCCAAAACATCTTTGGAAATTACCTAAAAGCATATGATTTGAGGTTAATTTGGACTTTTTAATACAAGGAAGGACACTGGGGGCCCAAAACACAAGTCAATCGGGTTTGGTGAGTATTGGCTCGACCAAGTGGCAAGATTGTCCAATCCCCATAAGATTGCTTTGATGAGTAATTGGAATAGATTGTGATTGGGAGAACATTCTCTACTTAATAGGTGTGGTAATGCCCAAAACATGTTTGGTAATTACTGATACGCTCAAGTTATACGATGTTCTTGTGGCATTTTAGGTGCACTTTGCTAAGGGATTTATTTGTAATTGTTAATGTTTGCATATAAATCGACCTTAGCGGAAGTTCGGAATTTTATATATTAATTATTATTAAAGTTGTAAGTTCCGAGCTCTTGGAAGCATGAATGGTTCCACAACATCGTCTCACCAACCAAGCTCCGCCACAACCAAGCTCCACCAGCCAGCATCGCAAGCCCAAGCACCGCATGCCTAGCAAGCTCCCGCGGCATCGCCAAGCAACATCGCAAGCCCAAGACAGCTCGGCAAAGACAAGCAGCCGCACGCCAACCATCGCACGCTCAAAGCGCCGCCCAAGGCGAAGAGAGCTCGCGACTCGCGAGGACTCGTCCGCACCTCGCGACCCCCGCTCCTCGCGACTCGCGATGCTGTCGCGGCTCGCGACTGCGTGCCGGCCATTTTGTGCGGGGAGACAGAGTCCTCGTCGCGACTCGCGATCAGTGTCGCGACTCGCGACGCTTAAGTCGGCTTGGGGCCACGATTTTGTGCGGGGTTTAAATGCTTCCTAAAACCTAATTTTTGGGAGACGAAGTGGAGCACGAAGAGGAGAGCTGAAATGTAGATCTTGGAGTGGCAAGCTTGAGGGGAGAGCTCCTCTCCTCATCCTTCCTTCTTCATGATTCTCTTTTCATCTTTCCTTCTTCGTTCCTCTTTGTTCTTCATTTTCATTTCTTTGTTTTTCATTTCTTAGTTTTAGTTTTCAATTCTTAGTTTAGTTTTTAGGGATTTCAATTATGGATTTGGTTTTTGCTCTCGGATTGTAGCTTGAACTGTTCTTGGATCAATTAACATGAAGCTTCAACCGTTATTGTGAGATCTTTCCTCTCTTTCTCTTTTCCTTGATTATGGTTCAATTTCTATGCTTGCTTTCCATGATTATTGCATAATTATGCTAGGAACGTTACTAGTTTGATTGTGTGATTAATCTAATGCTAGATTTAAGAATAGAATCGGATTGTTTTATTCTTTTATCAATTGGTAGCAAACTAGGGAGTAATTTAGATGCTGATCTTCTTGGTTATTTCTTAGGGAAATTGAATCAACTGTTGAATGTTTATCGCGTGTATGACATTAGCAGGCCTATTGGTTCTCTCGTGTTTATTGTCGCTATTGGATTGAACTTAGACGCAGATCGGACTAGGTTATCCTTTAGTTAGGGTTTTATAGTCACGCTGATCGTGCTATTCAACTAAGAATAAGGAGAACACGAGATTAATTCTCGACAATAGATAATTATGGAAATAATTAGAGTGGAGGTTCGAGGATCGATAATGAATTGAAGTGGATGTTAATCGGATTCAAGATCTTTCCATATTGATTTCTCATTTTGTTTATATGCTAGTTAGTTTTAGTTTGTTTATAATCTACCCGAAACCCCCCTCTGTAATTAGGTTTCTCGGCCCTTAGCTTAATCTAGGTTTCGAATCACGCTAAGTACTAAACTCGTCCCTGTTTCCCTGTGGATACGACCCCTACTTCCACTATACTGCTTAAGTGTAGAAGAGAGTAGGAGAAATTCTATCTTTGGCCGGGCGCGGTGCACAACGACGACACATCCGCGCCCGCCCCAAATTTTGGCGCCGTTGCCGGGGAAACGGTGTTACTTGTTTGTATTTAGCGTGATTTTTGGATGGTATTGCTTGTGCTCTTTGTTTTTGGTTGGCCACTCTCTTGAGAATGGTTGATTGAAGCTTTTGACGGTTTATGGTATGATTTACTCTATATCTTGGTTATTGTCTAGCTTTAAACATTTATAGTAATGGTCATGACTTGGATTAGCTAGGAGTACTACTAGTTGATGTTTGTTGTTGACTTAATGCTAGGTTTTGGATATAATCTGATGTTATATGCTCAACCATGATGTAGTAAGCTAGGTACTAATGATGCATTGCAAGAGTTCTTGTCAATCAGTTTTGCAGGTACTTGAAGTGGAGATTGACATGGAACCACCATTATCACGCATGGAGCACAATCCCAATGATTAAGCTTAAGGTAATAAGTCGAGCTAACGACTTTAAACAACAGCGCTTCTCGGGAGGCAACCCGAGACCCTTTTTATTTTCTTTCTTTTTCTTTATTTTCTCATCAAATTTCCACCACCAAAATAAACTTTCTTTCACCCACCACCCACCCACTCAAAAGATCCACAACCAATCTTAATCCACTTGGAGCCAAAATCCACAATAGAAAATCCGTTGGGAGGACTTCAATACCTAGGAGTTGGTAACATTAGAGGAGTGAGATTGTTGTATCTTTCCGATCTCTTAAGCTAGGTGCAAATCTCAAAAATTCGAAACTTTTGAATTTGCCATTTGTTTGAGTGATTCGAGGGAGAGGGTTGTGAGTTGATTTATGAGATTTAAGTTGGTGTTGTTAAGAAATTTGAGTTTGACGGATTATTTGGTCATGAGTTTTGAGCATTCGATCTTCGATTTACCCGATTTTCGATTTTCTCCCCCCATTTTCAGTTTACTTTTTCTACTAATTGTCGACACATTGAGGACAATGTGTAGTTTAAGTAGGGGGGAGGGTATTCTCATTCTCATGTATCTATGTTGTATTTATGTTGTATTTATTACTTTCAATTTGAAAAAAATGAAAAAAATAAAAATGAAAAAATAAAAAAAATAAAAAAAATGATGATGAAATGAATCCCGCTGAGTTGAAAACCCGCAAGGGTGGGCGACTCGGGCAAAAATGGGGGCCCGGATAGGTTGAAAACCCGAAAGGGCAACCTATGCAAAAAAGTGGCTTATATTGAGCGGGTAAGATGGTGAGATGCAACCAAAAAGAAATGTGTGAAGCTAGGATGAAAACCCGAAAGGGCTCCTAGGCAAAATGAGAGATTAAGAGAGAATTATATACTTTGAAAACTCATTTGCCGGAGATGGTGTCATAAGGCGGAAGGCGCTTTCGGGTTGGGTTGGTTATTTCATCCTTGATTTTGTGAAGTTTTGTTTTGGCATTCACATTCTTTTGGTTGATTGTTTGTTTTTGGGAGTAAGCATGGAATTTATCCCTTTTTGTCTTTGTTCCATGGCTTGCTTATATAGGTTGGTTGTAATAGTAGTAGTAGTTTATCTTTTGAGGTTTTAGGCGAGTTGTCATTTGGATTGTGGCGTTGGAGTGAGTTCAATTCCTTTGAGATCCTTCAGGATTTGAGCTCACATTTTGGTTGTCGTTTGGTGATTATTGTTGTCGCGTCTTTGTATTTTTCAGGTGAGCTCGAATCTAAGTGTGGGGGAATCATCGTCCCTTACGTTTAGATTTTGAGCGAATGTTGTTAAGATGTGATGATGATGATGTAGTTGGTGGAGAGAGAGGTTGGTGTTGATAACTTGGGTGATGATTTATTGGGTGATTCTCACTTTTGAGTTTACTCGAGGTCGAGTAAAGTTCAAGTGTGGGGGTATTTGATACGCTCAAGTTATACGATGTTCTTGTGGCATTTTAGGTGCACTTTGCTAAGGGATTTATTTGTAATTGTTAATGTTTGCATATAAATCGACCTTAGCGGAAGTTCGGAATTTTATATATTAATTATTATTAAAGTTGTAAGTTCCGAGCTCTTGGAAGCATGAATGGTTCCACAACATCGTCTCACCAACCAAGCTCCGCCACAACCAAGCTCCACCCGGCAAAGACGCAAGCCCAAGCACCGCATGCCTAGCAAGCTCTCGGCAAAGACGCCAAGCAACATCGCAAGCCCGGCGGCTCGCGGCAAGACAACGCCGCACGCCAACCATCGCACGCTCAAAGCAGCCTGCCCAGCAGCAGCAGGCTCGCGACTCGCGAGGACTGTCGCACCTCGCGACCCCCTGCTCCTCGCGACTCGCGATGCCTGTCGCGGCTCGCGACCTGCGTGCCAGCCATTTTGTGCGGGGAGACAGAGTCCTCGTCGCGACTCGCGATCAGTGTCGCGACTCGCGACGCTTAAGTCGGCTTGGGGCCACAATTTTGTGCGGGGTTTAAATGCTTCCTAAAACCTAATTTTTGGGAGACGAAGTGGAGCACGAAGAGGAGAGCTGAAATGTAGATCTTGGAGTGGCAAGCTTGAGGGGAGAGCTCCTCTCCTCATCCTTCCTTCTTCATGATTCTCTTTTCATCTTTCCTTCTTCGTTCCTCTTTGTTCTTCATTTTCATTTCTTTGTTTTTCATTTCTTAGTTTTAGTTTTCAATTCTTAGTTTAGTTTTTAGGGATTTCAATTATGGATTTGGTTTTTGCTCTCGGATTGTAGCTTGAACTGTTCTTGGATCAATTAACATGAAGCTTCAACCGTTATTGTGAGATCTTTCCTCTCTTTCTCTTTTCCTTGATTATGGTTCAATTTCTATGCTTGCTTTCCATGATTATTGCATAATTATGCTAGGAACGTTACTAGTTTGATTGTGTGATTAATCTAATGCTAGATTTAAGAATAGAATCGGATTGTTTTATTCTTTTATCAATTGGTAGCAAACTAGGGAGTAATTTAGATGCTGATCTTCTTGGTTATTTCTTAGGGAAATTGAATCAACTGTTGAATGTTTATCGCGTGTATGACATTAGCAGGCCTATTGGTTCTCTGTGTTTATTGCTGCTATTGGATTGAACTTAGACGCAGATCGGACTAGGTTATCCTTTAGTTAGGGTTTTATAGTCACGCTGATCGTGCTATTCAACTAAGAATAAGGAGAACACGAGATTAATTCTCGACAATAGATAATTATGGAAATAATTAGAGTGGAGGTTCGAGGATCGATAATGAATTGAAGTGGATGTTAATCGGATTCAAGATCTTTCCATATTGATTTCTCATTTTGTTTATATGCTAGTTAGTTTTAGTTTGTTTATAATCTACCCGAAACCCCCCTCTGTAATTAGGTTTCTCGGCCCTTAGCTTAATCTAGGTTTCGAATCACGCTAAGTACTAAACTCGTCCCTGTTTCCCTGTGGATACGACCCCTACTTCCACTATACTGCTTAAGTGTAGAAGAGAGTAGGAGAAATTTTATCTTTGGCCGGGCGCGGTGCACAACGACGACACATCCGCGCCCGCACCAATTACCTAAAAGCATATGATATGAAGTTAATTTGGGTTTTTTAGTAAAAGGAGGGACAATAGGGGCCCAAAACTGAAGTTAATGGGATTTGGTGAGGTATTGGGCCAAATGGACCTAGTGACATGATTGTCTAATCCCCATAGGATTGCTTTGATGAGTAATGGGATTGGATTGTAATTGGGAGAACATTCTCCACTTAGCATGTTTGGTAATGCCCAAAATATGTTTGGTAATTACCTAAAAGCATATGATTTGTGGTTAATTTAGGCTTTTTAATACAAGGAGGGACAATAGGGGCTCAAAACTCAAGTCAATGGGGTTTGGTGGGGTGTTGGCCTAATGGACCAAGAGACATGATTGTCCAATCCCCATAGGATTACTTTGATGAGTAATAGGAATCACTAGTGGAATAAAGTCCAACCGCTGCGGTCAAAATCGGATGCGGTTTTGGCCCACAACGGTTGGACGCGCAGCGGTATCCCTAAAATAACTGATGCGGTTGTGGACCGCATCAGTTAAGCACAAACTGATGCGGTTTCAAGGAAAAACCGCAGCGGTTAATAGGAAAAACCACCGTGGTTTTCCCTTGAAACCGCATCAGTTTGTGCTTTGCCGCCAACATCTTTGTATGCATTGGAACATTAACTGATGCGGTTTACTAAGTAAACCGCATAAGTTAATGTTATATATATATATATATATATATATATATATATATATATATATATATATATATATATATATATATATATATATATATATATATATATATATATATATATATATATATTTGTATATATATATATATATATATATATATATATATATATATATATATATATATAATATATGTGTATATATATATATAATAAATATATATTTGTGTATATATATATATATATATATATTATTTGTATATATCTAACCTGCTATAGTTGGCACAAATCCCACATGCGCGTCGTATACAAGTCAAATAATTAATATATATATAAATATAAAATTTGGAGAATGTACTACAAATGAAGTTGTACTAAGTACTAAAATCCAAAATAATCATCAATTATATTATTATATTGTACCTAAATAACTTGCAAGTAACACAATAAGAACAAATAAACTCAAAGTTGCGGCATCATCTTAACATGCAAACTTCGGTAAGGTAGTGTGCTAGCAAATCCCGAACCTCGTTTATCTCGGTTGTGGTGAAAGAACTATCCCTTTGGTTGAATACCTTAAACATAAGGAAACACACATAATATCATTTTTAGTTTGAGTAAAACTTTAGTTAACTCTAAAGAGATTAAAGAAATCGAGCTTCAAATGCCAAAATCAGCCAAAAATGACAATCATTTACCCAAAATGGGTTTTATAGCATGTGAGTGGACTTTAGTTGACTTTAATACTTACATATGTACTTATTGGAACTATATATGATCTAACATGTGGCTAAATGCGGGAAACTAAGTAAAATAAGCTTCGAAGGCAAAAATCGGCCCGAAATGGCCTTCATTTACCCAAAATGGGTTTCAAAGCATATGAGTGAACTTTAATTGACTCTTATAGTTATATATGTACCTATTAGAACTATATATGACCTAACATGTGGCTAAATACGGGAAACTAAGTGAAATGAGCTTCGAAGGCCAAAATGAGCCCGAAATGGCCTTCATTTACCCAAAATGGGTTTCAAAGCATATGAGTGAACTTTAATTGACTTTTATAGTTATATATGTACCTATTGGAACTATATATGACCTAACATGTGGCTAAATGCGGGAAATTAAGTGAAATATGCTTCGAAGGCCAAAATCGGCCCAAAATGGCCTTCATTTACCCAAAATGGGTTTCAAATCATATGAGTGAACTTTAATTGACTCTTATAGTTATATATGTACCTATTAGAACTATATATGACCTAACATGTGGCTAAATACGGGAAACTAAGTGAAACAAGCTTCGAAGGCCAAAATCGGCCCGAAATGGCCTTCATTTACCCAAAATGGGTTTAAAAGCATATGAGTGAACTTTAATTGACTCTTATAGTTATATATGTAGCTATTGGAAGTATATATGACCTAACATGTGGCTAAATGCGGGAAACTAAGTGAAATAAGCTTCGAAGGCCAAAATGGGTCCAAAATGGCCTTCATTTACCCAAAATGGGTTTCAAAGCATATGAGTGAACTTTAATTGACTCTTATAGTTATATATGTACCTATTGGAACTATATATTACCTATCATGTGGCTAAATGCGGGAAACTAAGTGAAATGAGCTTCGAAGGCCAAAATCGACCCGAAATGGCCTTCATTTACCCAAAATGGGTTTCAAAGCATATGAGTGAACTTTAATAGACTCTTATAGTTATATATGTACCTATTGGAACTATATATGACTTAACATGTGGCTAAATGCGGAAAGAAAACAAAGCTAAGTGAATTGAGCTTTAAAGGCTATAATCGGCCCTAAATTTCATACATTTACCCAAAATGGGTTTCAACGCATATGAGTGGAGTTTAATTGATTCTAATAGTTATATATGTACTTGTTAGAAGTGTAGATGACCTAACATGTTGATAAATGCGGGAAACTAAAGAAATTGAGCTTAAGAGGCCAAAATCGACCTTAAATTAAGCTACATATATTAGTTATGTATATACCTTCTCAATATCCCCGACTTCCTTGCAACTTGAGGCTATATTTCGAACATGAACCTCAACACATAGCAGCCACACTCGGTTCCCCCCGGTTGCTGAGCACACTAATCATAGAATTACATAAAAAAAACATGTAATTAAGAAACATACATGGTTGTTTATTGCTAAAAGAAATAAGTAGCTTAACTAATATGTATTACCTTCATTGCTTTCCATTCAGGTATTTTTCCCGTGGTCTTAAATTTCTTCAAAGAACTGTAGTTAAGTTAATTTCATGTGAGAAGTGGCCAAAGGATGAAATTAGTAAAAAGTGTAATGTTAAGCATTTTAAATAACAAATATACCTATTTATGCAAGATTTGAGGAATAAGTGTCGTGGTGGATCTTGAGCTATAGAATCTAAATGATATACTGTGTTGTTTGAAGGACAAATCACAACGAGCGACCGATGGAGACTAAAATGCCAAAAAAGTAAGGAAGCAATCATGTGAGTACTTCTATTGTATATATAATGATAAAGTGGTAAAAATAGATACAAGGTTAAGAACTATACTCTTCAAAACAAGGGGAAAGTATGAACTTATGTTGTGCACGTAGAGATGTTTTGATACATAGCCAAATATACTCCTTCACCTCATTTGTGTTTTGCAAACAATTGTCGGCCCGGGTGAAATTTGGACATAACCACCCAAATTGCTCTTGTATGCAATTGCGTCCACAACGATCATCTTGGAGTAATCTTTAAAGCACAACCAACTTCGTAACATAAATATATTATTGTATATTGCAACGCATTTTTATTTACTTCAAAAGTACAAATGTTTTACCTCATGAAGACTTGAATCAAGGAAACATTCAACATCTCTCCACAAAGGAATTCTTTCAAATCACCCTTAGACACCCATGTCGATGTATCCTCAAAGTAGTTGAATTGCGTGGTACCCAAATTCACCTCGAGAGGTGCATCATCCGACATATCACGCGCATTTGCATGTAGCCATATGCATGCCTTAGTGAGACACTCGATCATTGGTTTCTCGATCCAAGTATCTTTAGTTGGTTTTTCTTATTGACTTGAAACTTTGGAATCTTGCATTCCTATACCCAAAATGGCCTTCTTTGGCCCGCTTGAACCCTTCTTCGCCTTCTCTAGAGGAGGTGAGTCCGCCTTGCTTTCCTTGGCTTGTTTATTCTCTCCAAAACCTAATAATTCAACGGTAAAAACATTCAACTTACTTAGTTAATAGGTATGAAACAAATCATTATGAATATGGATTTAAGTTGCTTCAATTTACCTCGTCTGAAAACCTCACCCATGCCGATGGCCATAACACATAACCACCACGAGCGTCGGTCAAGACATTTATATCAATTGACGGTTTAGGCAGCGGAAGAGCAAAGTCTTCGTAACCAGGAGTAATGGTGACTACACTAACAGCCAAGTGCTCATTGGCCACAGGCTCATGATGGAATATTGCTCGTTCACTTCGTGGTTGTGCATTTCCTACAGCCACCACAATCAAACCCTCATCTCTTTACATCTAGTAAAAGCTGGCAAGGCGTTTCTTCCTTCAAAATGTAAATGAAATTGAGGTTACGAACATGCAATTACAGAATATAACATGTTACTTAGTTTTAAAAATTATAAGGATAATAGTTACCTCTAACTCAAGTATAGATGGTGGGGATTTTTGTGTGTTAGGATGGCTAGCTTTCTCCTCCAAAAGACGATCCAGTTTAGGTTGATGTATCGCCGGTAAACCAAACTGTGAGAGCACCGCGTTGAAACTTTTCGTGATTTTCTCGTGACTTTCTCCGTAATTTCCTCCGTAAGCTTCTCCCGAATAGCTTGTGCCATAGCTTCCATATCATGTGGTTGAGAGCGTGATTTTGTACCCACGGAGTAATCTTTAGCATACGCTTTTGTCACACCTAGACGAATACCACCAAAACCCCTCAAACGTCCACTGTGGTCCTTTCCCAAAGTCTCATAAAGGGCATCTTGTTGCCTTCGGGAGTGAACTCGCCGCTAACCTCTTTTTGCTTGAGCCCCATCTATAGAGAAATTAACAACGGTAAGTTAAAAAAAAAAATTCGGGGGGATTGTTAGGGGGTGGGGGAGTGTGCGGGGGTGGGGGGGATTATGCGGGGGGTGGGGGCGTGTGCGGGGGAGCAAGGTGGGGGCGGTGTGCGGTGTGCGGGGTGGGGGTAGTGTGCGGGGGCGGTTGTGCGGGGGAGCAAGGGGGGTGGGGGAGTGTGCAAGGGGTGGGGGGAGTGTGCAAGGAGTGGGGGGATTGTTAAGGGTGTGGGCGGTGTGCGGGGCGGTGTGCGGGGGGGGGGTGTGCGGGGGTGGGGGATTGTGTAGGGGGAGCAAGGGGGGGGGGGAGTGTGCGGGGGGTGTGCGGGGAGTGGGGGAGTGTCTTTGGGGGTGGGGGCGTGCGGTGGTGGGGGCGGGGGTTGGGGGCAGCAAGGCGGGGGCTGTGCAGTGGTGGATTGGTAGTGCATGTAATAGAAGCTAGATTGGTAGTGCATGTACTTACAACGGCATTGGCTATCTTCAAGGTTCCCAGATCTGAAATGGTCATTTGATTGTTGATATCACGCCTATGCAAGGAGCACCACCAATCAGCGACACGATCAACTTTGACAGACGACGCGACCTTAGAGCTAGAAGACAGCGTTGTAGTTGTATCGGCAGAAGGGTAAAATTACTCGTCAATCCACAACTTTCTCGCGCTCGCATAAGTTTGGGAACCCATATGATAGTAGTGCTTCCCCTGTCTTGCACTGTGTGAATGTTTCCCACGCTTAGCCTATAAATTCACATGGGTAATTAGAAATCACATCTAATTGTATTGAAAGTGAACATGCAAAGTCGAATATATATAGTTTAAAGTGCAATACTTACCACCATCTCCGGCGTAGTATTTTGGGCAACAAATGCCTCCCAATCTTCTGGTTTTATATGTCCCCAAATCTGATGAGGCAAAGAATCCGGTTGAAATGTCTCTTCCTCTCCCCCATCCATTTCTGTTTCTTTTTCGGCCTCCTTGTCCGTCTCACCATCATTTTGCTTTGATTTTTGAGTTTTCCTCCTCTTTATAGTCCTCTTTCTCCGTTTCGTGATCCACCCACTCACTAGTTTGCTTTTGAAAGCTCTAAATCTTTCGGCCACCGCGGATTTTGCCTCATTAGGAGTAATATGGAATGTATTCTATAAAAACAAGAAACAAACAAATAGTTATTTCCATATACATATATATCAATGAAAACATGTGGGTAAATGCGGAAAGGAAAGAAAATAAAGTAAGGCCAAAATCGGCCCGAAATCGCATTCATTTCCCAAAATGTGTTTCAACGCATATGAGTGGAGTTTAATTGACTCCAATAGTTATATATGTACCTAATGCAAATATATCTGACCTAACATGGCCCTAAATGCGGAAAGAAAAGGAAACTAAGTGAATTGAACTTTAAAGGCCAAAATCGACCCGAAATGGCATTCATTTACCCAAAATGTGTTTCAAAGCATATGAGTGGAGTTTAATTGACCATTGATATATATGTACCTATTGGAACTATATATGACCTAACATGCGGCTAAATGCGAAAAACTAAGTGAATTGAACTTTAAAGGCCAAAATCGGCCCGAAATGGCATTCATTTACCCAAAATGTGTTTCAAAGCATATGAGTGGAGTTTAATTGACTCTTATAGTTATATATGTACCTATTGGCATTATATATGACCTAACATGCGGCTAAATGCGAAACACTAAGTGAATTGAACTTTAAAGGCCAAAATCGGCCCGAAATGGCATTCATTTACCCAAAATGTGTTTCAAAGCATATGAGTGGAGTTTAATTGACTCTTATAGTTATATATGTACCTATTGGAACTCTATATGACCTAACATGCGGCTAAATGCGAAAAACTAAGTGAATTGAACTTTAAAGGCCAAAATCGGCCTGAAATGGCATTCATTTACCCAAAGTGTGTTTCAAAACATATGAGTGGAGTCTAATTGACTCTTATAGTTATATATGTACCTATTGGAACTATATATGACCTAACATGCGGCTAAATGCGAAAACCTAAGTGAATTGAACTTTAAAGGCCAAAATCGGCCCGAAATGGCATTCATTTACCCAAAATGTGTTTCAAAGCATCTGAGTGGAGTTTAATTGACTCCAATAGTTATATATGTACCTAATGCAAATATATCTGACCTAACATGGCCCTAAATGCGGAAAGAAAAGGAAACTAAGTGAATTGAACTTTAAAGGCCAAAATCGGCCCGAAATGGCATTCAATTACCCAAATGTGTTTCAAAGCATATGAGTGGAGTTTAATTGACTCTTGTTGTTATATATGTACCTATTGGAACTATATATGACCTAACATGCGGCTAAATGCGAAAAACTAAGTGAATTGAACTTTAAAGGCCAAAATCGGCCCGAAATGGCATTCATTTACCCAAAATGTGTTTCAAAGCATATGAGTGGAGTTTAATTGACTCTTATAGTTATATATGTACCTATTGGCACTATATATGACCTAACATGCGGATAAATGCGAAACACTAAGTGAATTGAACTTTAAAGGCCAAAATCGGCCCGAAATGGCATTCACTTACCCAAAATGTGTTTCAAATCATATGAGTGGAGTTTAATTGACTCTTATAGTTATATATGTACCTAATGGAACTATATATGACCTAACATGCGGCTAAATGCGAAAAACTAAGTGAATTGAACTTTAAAGGCCAAAATCGGCCCGAAATGGCATTCATCTACCCAAAATGTGCTTGAAAACATATGAGTGGTGTTTAATTGACTCTTATAGTTATATATGTACCTATTGGAACTATATATGACCTATCATGCGGCTAAATGCGAAAACCTAAGTGAATTGAACTTTAAAGGCCAAAATCGGCCCGAAATGACATTCATTTACCCAAAATGTGTTTCAAAGCATCTTAGTGGAGTTTAATTGACTCTTATTGTTATATATGTACCTATTAGAACTATATATGACCAAACATGCGGATAAATGCGAAAAACTAAGTGAATTAAACTTAAAAGGCCAAAATCGGCCAGAAATGGCATTCATTTACCCAAAATGTCTTTCAACGCATATGAGTGGAGTTTAATTGACTCCATTAGTTATATATGTACCTAATGCAAATATATATGACCTAACATGGCCCTAAATGCGGAAAGAAAAGGAAACTAAGTGAATTGAACTTTAAAGGCCAAAATCGGCCCGAAATGGCATTCATTTACCCAAAATGTGTTTCAAAGCATATGAGTGGAGTTTAATTGACTCTTATAGTTATATATGTACCTATTGGAACTATATATGACCTAACATGCGGCTAAATGCGAAAAACTAAGTGAATTGAACTTTAAAGGCCAAAATCGGCCCGAAAATGTGTTTCAAAGTATATGAGTGGAGTTTAATTGACTCTGAAAGTTATATATGTACCTATTGGAACTATATATGACCTAACATGCGGCTAAATGCGAAAAACAAAGTGAGTTGAACTTTAGTGGCCAAAATCCGCCCGAAATGGGCATTCATTTACCCAAAATGTGTTTCAAAACATATGAGTGGAGTTTAATTGACTCTTATAGTTATATATGTACCTATTGAAACTATATATGACCTAACATGCGGCTAAATGCGAAAAACTAAGTGAATTGAACTTTAAAGGCCAAAATCGGCCCGAAATGGCATTCATTTACCCAAAATGTGTTTCAAAGCATATGAGTGGAGTTTAATTGACTCTTATAGTTATATATGTACCTATTGGAACTATATATGACCTAACATGCGGCTAAATGCGAAAAACTAAGTGAATTGAACTTTAAAGGCCAAAATCGGCTAGATTTGCATTCATTTACCCAAAATGTGTTTCAACGCATATGAGTGGAGTTTAATTGACTCCAATAGTTATATATGTACATAATGCAAATATATATGCCCTAACATGGACCTAAATGCGGAAAGAAAAGGAAACTAAGTGAATTGAACTTTAAAGGCCAAAATCGGCCTGAAATGGCATTCATTTACCAAAAATGTGTTTCAAAGCATATGAGTGGAGTTTAATTGACTCTTATAGTTATATATGTACCTATTGGAACTATATATGACCTAACATGCGGCTAAATGCGAAAAACTAAGTGAATTAAACTTTAAAGGCCAAAATCGGTCCGAAATGGCATTCATTTACCCAAAATGTGTTTCAAAGCATATGAGTGGAGTTTAATTGACTCTTAGAGTGTATATATGTACCTATTGAACTATATATGACCTAACATGCGGCTAAATGCAAAAAACTAAGTGATATTGAACTTTAAAAAGGGAGAAAATCGGCTTAAAATGGCATTCATTTACCCAAAATGTGTTTCAAAGCATACAAGTGGAAAGTTTTGTTACCCACTAAAAATGTGCCACTTTTTTTTGTTAAATGCATTTTACTATTTTACAATAAAGTGAGTGACCGAACATGCGGCTAAATGCAAAAAACTAAGTGAATTGAATTTAAAGGCCAAAATGAGCTGAAATGGCATTCAAATTACCAAAAGTGTTTCAAAGCATATGAGTGGAGTTTAATTGACTCCTTATAGTTATATATGTACCTATTGGATATATATATATATATATATGACCTAACATGCTGCTAAATGCGAAAAACTAAGTGAATTGAACTTTAAAGGCCAAAATCGGCCTGAAATGGCATTCATTTACCCAAAATGTGTTTCAAAGCATATGAGTGGAGTTTAATTGACTCTTATAGTTATATATGTACCTATTGGAACTATATATGACCTAACATGCGGCTAAATGCGATAAACTAAGTGAATTGAACTTTAAAGGCCAAAATCGACCCGAAATGGCATTCATTTACCGAAAATGTGTTTCAAAGCATATGAGTGGGGTTTAATTGACTCTTATAGTTATATATGTACCTATTGGAACTATATATGACCAAACATGCGGCTGAATGCGAAAAACTAAGTAAATTGAACTTCGAAGGCCAAAATCGGCCCGAAATGGCCTTCATTTACCCAAAATGTGTTTCAAAGCATATGAGTGGAGTTTAATTGACTCTTATAGTTATATATGTAGCTATTGGAACTATATATGACCTAACATGCGGCTAAATACGAAAAACTAAGTGAATTGAACTTCGAAGGCCAAAATCGGCCAGAAATGGCCTTCATTTACCCAAAATGTGTTTCAAAGCATATGAGTGGAGTTTAATTGACTCCAATAGTTATATATGTACCTATTAGAACTATAGATGACCTAACATGGCCCTAAATACGGGAAATAAAAGTAATTCAGTTAAAAAATAAACTTACACAAGTGTCTTCCCATAATGATTTATTCATTCCATCGGGCACATCTTTCCACCCCACCAAAATACGCAAGCACACATAACCCGATATGGTGCCCAATTTTTTTTACGCCATTGACCACAAGGTTTACCCATATCATCATACTCTAGGGGTGTTATAATTCAATCCCTTGGTCGCACCCCTTCCTTTCCGCTTCTTTGTTGCAACTTTGCTTGGAGTTTTGGTGGTACTAAGAACCTCTTTCCCCGCATTTTTGTGTGGCACAATGACGGATGAAATACAAGGATAATCTTCCCTAGCATTGTCCTTAATGGGGGGTGCCTTATTGGCTAGCTCCTCATTTATTTCAGCCAAGCGAAGTTCCCTATCACGCAAGCGCTTCTCCTCATCATGCACTATGTCTTCCGGTCCACCTTTATCGTCCTCCTTCTCTGCATCATACTCATCATCATCATCCAATGACTTATCATAATCATCATTGATTTCTTCCTCCACAATCACATCATCTCGGACCATGTTTGAAAGTCCTGAAATTTATAAAAAAGAAATTAGAAACGCGCAGGATTAAACAAAAATATGAAAGAAATTAGGAATGCGCCACCCCTACACTCTCCCCACCCTTCACCGCCCACCCCGCACAC
Organism: Beta corolliflora; assembly: GCA_947648045.1. Classification (NCBI taxonomy): domain Eukaryota; kingdom Viridiplantae; phylum Streptophyta; class Magnoliopsida; order Caryophyllales; family Amaranthaceae; genus Beta; species Beta corolliflora. Next base: position 37 of record CANSZD010002230.1, on the reverse strand, counting down.
CCCCCACCCCTTCACACCCCCCACCGCACTCCCCTTC